>WHNR01000109.1:0-178036 GCA_009859135.1 Formica selysi | reverse complement strand
ATAAATATAAAAAATTTATTAAATTTAAATTATTAATTAATAAAGGAAAAATTAAAGTTAAGAATAAAATAATTTGAGCTATAGAACATAAAAAAAATAATTTTTAAAAAATTTTAATATCTTGAATAACAATCAAATAAAAAAATATTAATATTCTATAATAAATCAATTTATTTCATTATTTCAGATATATACGGCGAGACTGGTAAGATCATTCTTTTCGAGAGTCCATCAGACTATTGTTAATGTCTTATATTTTTTTTATTGGAGAAGCAGTATCAAATTTGGATGTGCTTCACAGAGAACGGCGGGGTGGGGCCGTTCTCACCGCTAATCATTTCTTTTTTTAGAGTAAAATATGGAGGGGCAAATTGTTTGGTTGTGCCTCACAGGATAGGGCGGGGATGGGGCCCTTTCCATTTTTCGTATCTGATAAAGTAAAAACACGAACCGATCAATCCCGTCGAGACGCCTATTAAAGAGGAATGCTCAATTCTGGAAAAGAAAGGAAATGATGCATTATTGTCTGCATTGCCGCAAGAGCTTCAATTGAAGAGCCATTTGCGTTTTTACAAAGGCGAGAAGTCCTCTGAGTATCCGGTTTGCCATAAATCTTTCGCAAATCGGTACGTAAAAAGGGAGACAATAATAATATTTAGCTAAAATATTAGAAATCTTGAATTAATGATATGTATCTTTGGATATACTGTTAGAAGTATACATTCACAAGCTTTAATCTTATACAAACTTGGACATAATAAAAATCTCAATTTTTCTTTATTGAAAATTTATCTTTACAAAATTTTGATCCAAATTTTGCTGTATTCGGAGAATTTTTAATACAAATACAAAGAAAGAATAATAATTTCAGAATATTTTTTGTATATCTTATCCTATTTGATCGATACTATTTTAATATATAATAATTATTAATATTTGATAATTATTAATAATTATTAGATACCATTATCGTACGACTAATTAATCATTATATGTTTATTTTACAGTTTTAATCTGCGTGCTCATCAAAGGACACATCCTCATCAAAAGACACATCATGGCGCTGTTTTCAAGCTTTCTCGCGAAGACTTCAAAATTACTTGGAACACCATTGTCCGGAAGCTTTTCATAACTTTATATAATTTAGAATTTTAAGTTAATTATAATTTTTTAATTATATAGAGTGTGCTGATAAGTAAATGACTAAACGAAAGATGGAGATAGATTGGGTCAAACCGAGAAGAAAAGTCCTGTACTATTTTTCTGTATAACGCTTAATATAAAGGAGTTATTATCAAGTAAAGTCTGGCCAATCATCGTCGACTTTTAGCCGGGCGCACGTTGGTGAGGTGCGCTCTTGGTAGTATGCGTGAGCACTCCGTCGTTACGACGGCGTATCATTACCAGGCGCACGGTTCACTGACGTGCGTTCGGCTAAAGGTCAGCACTGATTGGCCAGATTTTACTCGGTAATAACTCTTTTATTAAGCATTATACAAAAAAAAATACAGGACTTTTCTTTCAGTTTAATCCAATCTACCTCTACCTTTCGTTTAGTCACTTACTTGTCGGACACCTTGTATATATATTTTATATATATTTTATTATATATATATAATTTTAATTAGATATATGATATTTTCAATTATATAAGTTATTTACATATATACATATACACATATACATTATATACATATATATTCCAAACACAAGTATATAATTAGTAATAACATAACATCAAATTTTTTAATTTTCTATTAATTATTACGAGAGAAAATATTTCCTCGTACAATGTAAATGTTTGTACAAATGTTTGACATATTTCTGAAATGTTTAATAAATAAATTTTTTATAATAAAGTAATTGTTTTTTTTAAATATATGTACAATTTTTAATAATAAAATCAAAAGAGAAAAAAGGGGAAAGAAGCCGGTACAAAAAATATATTCTTGTTCTGGTACTCTACTGGTACTGTAACAGTACAGCGTACGATCGTTAACCCTACGTCAAGTGCACTGTGGCGTTACCATGGACGTAAGAAATACCTGGACAGAGCGTAAGGTATCCTTTTAGACGCGGGGGCTGAGTCTGAAAGGGTGAGGGGTCCATCGTTGCGGCCATCTTAGAGGCCAGAGATTTTGCATCTACTTTCACGTCGCGCGGTATTACTCGACGTTAACCGAGACATGATCGCAACGATCACATTCCGTCAAATTATCCGCTGCCGCCATCCGCTATCACACGAATATTATTTATATAACGATTATTAATATAGATAGTGAGTATTAATATATAGTGTACATAATATGCCGAATTGTTGGGCTAAAGGCTGTAAAAGCCGAAGTAACAATAGCCAGAAAAATAAAATACAATTACAATGGGAACAATCTCATAACCAAAAAATTACATTTCACAGGTAAGTATGCTTAAGTATTGCAAATAAATTATATATATCACAACTGTTTTATGTCATTGCATGTTAACTTTAAATACTAATCGTATAATTAAAGAATTCCTAAGAATCCAGAAGAACGTAAAAAGTGGCTTGAAAGGATGGGTTTAAATAATAAAGATATACCAGAAAACGCTAGATTGTGCTCGTTACATTTTGAAGAAAGCGCTTTTGACAGAAGAGATGATTATTATATTAGAATCCGGACTGGTTTCATCCCATGTGTATATAAAATATAAAGAATTAATCTAAATTATAAATATAAAGTCAAATATGTAATATTTAAGAAAGTATATATTTTTTACAGGGAGACGCAAGTGTGAGTAACATAGAAACTCCTAAAAAAAAACAGAAAATACTGGACACAAGAAATCAAGAAAATATTGATCCCAAATCAACTGAAAAAATATTTGACGTAAAACAAGGTATGTTTATAAGACTCAATAATGAAAATAGATTTTTATAAACTTGATGGCAATAACAGAAAATAATTTAAATAATGATTCTTTATAGAAACTGTGCAAGATAATTCTGATTGCCATTCTGATATTCCTGGAACAGTGATAATAGATAGTACTATTATTAGTACTTCTAGCACTTTTGAAGGTAATTATTTTCTCTTGTTAAGATAATTAGTCTAGTTTCTTGAAACAAATAATTGCAGATATTTTATTAATTCCATTAAATTATTGTATATTTTTATATATAGCGATTGATGCAGTTTCCCAACCAAGTACACCACGCAAAGTTAAACATATGGGTACGGCTGTTTCACCACATTTGTCAGAAGATACGCCAAGGAAACAAATATTGAGAACTGCACTGTCCAATACAAGAAAAAATTTAAACAAGAAAATAAAACTTCTGCGGCAAAAACATCAAAAGTCCATGAAGTGCGTTGCAAATTTGAAAGATATATTGGCATCTTTGAAAAAAAAACGTCTTCTTGATCCACAACAGCTGGACGTTTTAAATGGCTTAGGTATATTTAATAAGCAATTGTTAATGCGTCAAACTAATAAGATTCGTAAAACACTAATGCGTAAACAATACGAGCCCGAGTTAAGATCGTTCGCTCTAACATTACATTTTTACTCGCCACGAGCTTATGCATCTGTCAGAAAAAAATTTAATACATGTTTGCCCCATCCTAAGACAATTTGTAAGTGGTATAAATCGGTTAACGGTGAGCCCGGTTTTAATAAGGAAGCATTACAGTCGATCAAACAACGCGCCGAACTAGTCAATTATCCTCTTTTCGGCGTTCTTATATTTGACGAAATGGCCATAAGACGGCATGTCGAATATGACGGTCAAAAATTTAGGGGGTACGTCGACTTAGGTCCTGATATTGATTGCGGTGACACTATAGCTAAAGAAGCATTAGTATTTTTAGTAAATGTAATAAATCTATCTTTAAAAATTCCCATAGGATATTTTTTGATAAACGGATTGAATGCCGAACAAAAATCCAATTTAGTTATTCAAGCACTAAAAGATTTGAACGAGCATCATATAAATATAATAGCAGTAACTTTTGATGGAGCTCCCGTTAATTTAACAATGTGCAATATTTTAGGATGCAATTTAACGCCTACTATGTCTTTTCAGACTTATTTTTCTCATCCAATAACACAGGAAAAAGTAACAGTATTTCTTGATCCATGCCATTCTCTTAAACTGTTACGTAATTGTCTTGGAAATCAAAAATCAATAATTGATGACAAAGGTAATATAATCCGATGGGAATATTTCATGAAGCTTCATGAAATCCAAATAAACGAAGGGTTACATTTAGCTAATAAATTAAGAACACAACATGTGAATTATCAAAAACAAAAAATGAAAGTGAAATTTGCGGCGCAAATCTTCAGTGCCTCCGTAGCTGATGCAATAGACTTTTGTAAAAATGATTTAAAATATCCCGAATTTGCAGATTCAACACCAACAACACGATTTGTACAATTAATAAATGATCTTTTTGACATCTTAAATTCGATGAACATGAAACAAAGAGGATTTAAACAACCCTTGCATGAAAATAATAGCTCTATTATTATTAAAAAATTAAACGAAGGTTATAATTATCTTTCACAATTGCGAAAGAAAGATGGTTTATTGTTAATCCACTCGAAAAACAAATGTGGAGTGATCGGTTTTATGATGTGTATCAAAAGTTTATTAGAAATTTACAACAATTTAGTTGTTAATCAAGACAGCTTGAAATACATACCGTGCTATAAAGAACCCCGCACTAATCATATGGAAAATCTGTCCCGGTCAAATCAATTGGTTTTTACATATGTTGTAGCTTATGACCTACTGAACAAAAGATGTAATGGGCACAAAGCTCAATAATGGACAGTTATCGAGTTATAACCAGTCAAACATGAAAAATTCGGACTGCCGAATAGTCAAATCTCGGAAGGTATTGATTTTTTTAAAAAATGTTTGAAGCAAACATAGTAGGGTTTTACCAAATCTGTTAGTTGGTGACATTATTTGTGAATTTTGAATGACCTTGAAAAGCTCCGTGAACAAAAATCTTCCACAAAAATGCCTATTTTTTATTATATTCGTGTAGCTAAATTCGAGACGTTTTCAAAATATTTTTGATGAACCTTTTTTCTACTAAAACTTCTTGAGAACTAATATACACGATTTACCATCTCTGGTTATGAGCGTAGAGTTATGTGTAGAGCGCTCGATTCGTACAGCTAGAGCCGTCAGGCGACTCATCCCCACTGCTACACTGCGGGCGGTATACTGTATACTCTATCTGCAATCTGTGAGAAATCATATTGGTTGATATTGCTAGCGCAGGCATTGTCATCACTAAGCGTATCTATTCTAGCGTTATTGCTGCCGAATGCTATTACTTTCTGGCATTACTACGTCCGATATTGATATTATTGATATCAGTGTATTCTGTTCATTTTGGTCTCAGGAATTATTTCACCAGAAAAGTTTTTAATATCTAATCAATCATATTGCTACGCAATTCGATAATAAAGTATTATCATGGCTTACAGACATGGAATCCATTGTTATGTTTGCGATCGTGCTTTTCAAGCTTGACAAATGGTACGAATCAATGGCGATAATGATGCAATTAAAAAACAAATCGCTGTTTTTAGGCGAACTGGGCTGGGTAAGGAGACCATTGATATAGACAATGAAAGCCGATTATGTTTTAATTGCAATGTATCTATTGTACATGAAATAGAACAGATAGAACTTGATCCGACTTGTCTACGACTCAACGTTATTACCCAAACCCGAAATAATTCTTGTTTATTTTGCAATGCTATTGTAAATATTAGACCACTGTCGTTAGAATCCAGGGTAAATGTCTTTGTTCTGAAAAATATTTATATTCCTGAACACGTTTATTGTTGTGACCAACATTTGGATGATCGCGGATTTATTTTACAGTTACTGCTGCCAGGTTTGCGATTTATTTATAGACCATATGTAATAAAAAGTCAGCAACTGCAAGTTTTCTTAGAAGCTCTTCGTAATATAGCAAATAATAATAATCGTTATGAAAACGAAAATAGTTTTACAGAGGATGAATTTAAATGTATAGCACCCATTACAAAACAACAGTTTCGAGAATTGTATACATATTGCGATCCTATATTCCAAGAACGTGGTATCAGAAACGTTACTAAAAAAGATCTTTTAATTTTTTTATGCAAGCTGCGACAAGGACTGTCTGACGAATTTCTTAAAGTACTGTTTCAGTATTCCTCTAGACACGCAGTGAGTTTAGCGATTTCCAAAGTTCGGCAGTCTTTAGTAAACAGATTTGTCCCTGATAATATTGGTTTTCAAGCTATAACTCGAGAAGAGTATATAATGAGACATGTAAAACCTATTGCAAACGAATTATATATTAGGTGTACAACTTTGCTTCCGCCGTTTTCCTATAGATGGCTTTAGCGGTAAGTAGTGGTCGAAATAAATAGATCATAGACGTCATGCAATAAACTTGGGCATCTGTCAACATAACCCTATAGAAACATTAGTCGATTTGTGCCTGCATCATAAAGTTATTCTCGATTGAAAATGTCAGTTTACGAGCCAAATTCTCGTCATTTGCGGGAGGTTTTAATTTTCTGCTTCAATATGAAGAAATCTGCGACTGAGGCTCATCGAATGCTCTCAAATACTTATGGTGAGGCCGCTATTAGTGAAAGAACGTGTCGTGAGTGGTTTCAACGCTTCAAGAAGGGTGATTTTCACGTCGAAGACCGGCATAGCGGTGGAAGAGAGAAGGTTTTCGAAGATGCAGAATTGGAGGCATTACTTAATGAAGACTCGAGTCAAAGTTAAGAAGAATTGGCACGATCATTGGGAGTGACTCAACAAGCAATTTCAAAACGCCTCAAAGACATGGGAATGATTCAGAAGCAAGGAAATTGGATGCCGTACGAGTTGAAACCGAGAGATGTTGAACGGCGTTTGTTTGCTTGTGAACAGTTGCTTGAAAGGCAAAGACGGAAGGGATTTCTGCATCGCATTGTGACCGGGGACGAAAAATGGGTTCATTACGATAACCCCAAGCGCAGAAAATCATGGGGATATCCCGGCCATGCTTCCACGTCGACGGCCAAACCGAATATTCACGGCTCCAAGGTCATGCTCTGTATTTGGTAGGACCAGCTCGGCGTAGTGTATTATGAGCTGTTAAAACCGACTGAAACAATCACAGGTGATCGTTATCGAACGCAATTAATGCGTTTGAGTCGAGCATTAAAAGACAAACGGCCGCAATACAACGAGAGACACGATAAAGTGATTTTGCAGCATGACAATGCTCGACCCCATGTTGCGAAAGTGGTCAAGACATACTTGGAAACGTTGAAATGGGAAGTCCTACCCCACCCGCCGTATTCTCCAGATGTTGCTCCCTCTGACTATCACTTGTTTCGATCAATGACACACGGCCTGGTTGACCAGCACTTCTGGTCTTATGAAGAAGTAAGAAATTGGATCGATTCGTGGATCGCTTCAAAAGATGACCAGTTTTTTCAACGCGGGATTCGTACGCTGCCCGAAAGATGGGAGAAAGTAGTGGCCAGCGATGGACAATACTTTGAATCATAAACGTATAACCAGTTTTTTACAATAAAGCCTCGAATTTCGGAAAAAAACGGCGGAAGCAAAGTTGTACACCTAATAATTCTGAGCTAGCTATTCCGAAAGTAATTGCTTATATTGACGGGACTTATTCTTATACTCATAAAAGTAGCAACTTTCGTGTTTTACGACAAACATACTCAATGCAAAAAGGTCGACATCTGATAAAACATTCTCTTATAGTTGCTCCAGATGGGTATATACTGGCTATTCAGGGTCCTTACTTTTCTGATTCTCGTAACAATGATGCTCGAATATTAAATAATGAATTTCAACGTGATGCGGACAATATGAGAGGATGGTTTCATGATGGTGACATTTTTATATTAGATTGTGGATATCGAGATGCTCAGCCATTACTTCGTGAATTAGGCATTGAGTATAAAATGCCAGCTTTTCTTGGATCTCAACAGAAACAATTATTCACTGAAGAAGCTAATGAGTCTCGATTGGTGACAAAAACAAGGTGGATAATTGAAACTAGAAATGGACATATCAAGTCTATGTTCAAGTTTTTTGATCATACAATTATAATGCTTCATCTTCATCACTTGGGCGAGTTTTATAACATTGCAGGTGCTATAATTAATAGATATCATCCTTTAGTTTTAATGGAAGAAGCTCATGCAGGATTAGCAAGAGAACTTCTTGATAAATCTAGAGAGGTTAATATTGTTTAAGCGCGAGTTGAAGTAGAAAGGATGTGCTATAGAAATGCACAATGGATACATTTACATGAAGGACAGTTACGTGACTTTCCACGCCTAACATTAGAATATTTACGAGATTTGACTATTGGTACATTCCAGGTTCGTCTAGCAAGATCTTATATTCAAGATAAGATGCAGCGTGATGCACAAGAAGAATTTCAATTGGATTCGTTGTTTGATGAACAAGGTTTCATAAGGGTGCGAGTGTTTTTACGATTCCGTAATGCTACAAAACATCAAATATTTATAGCTTACAACATAAGAGATGCAGATAATATAGATGATGAGAGGGAGGCGATTTTTGGTTATTAATGCACCTGTAAGTCAGGCGCACGGACTGTGGGTACATGTGCACATGTAACCAGCGTATTGTGGTATTTAGGATATGCACGACACCAGCCCAATGTTCGTTATCCCTCTTCATCATTATTGGACACAATATTAGATGCCGCTCAGAGACCACAACAGCAGGATCCAAATAATGAGTAATATACAATAAGATCATTTATTTATTATCCCACACATACACACACACACACATACACACACAGCAGAGAGGGTTTGGAGTCAAAAAATACTACGGGAGTGACGAACCGTGGGGTCTTATCTCTGCTGTGACACATAAAGATTTTTGTTCACGGAGCTTTTCAAGGTCATTCAAAATTCACAAATAATGTCACCAACTACCAGATTTTGTAAAACCCAACTATGTTTGTTTCAAACATTTTTCAAAAAAATCAATACCTTCCGAGATTTGACTATTCGGCAGCCCGAATTTTTCATGTTTGACTGGTTATAACTCGATAACTGTCCATTATTGAGCTTTGTGCCCATTACATCTTTTGTTCAGTAGGTCATAAGCTACAACATATGTAAAAACCAATTGATTTGACTGGGACAGATTTTCCATATGATTAGTGCGGGGTTCTTTAGTCAAGATCACATTGAATTGTTTTTTGGTTGCATAAGAGCTCAAGGAGGTTGCAATAACAATCCAACAGCTCGACAATTTAAAGCTGCTTATAAAAAACTTCTTATCCACACAGAGATTGCAGATATAAAAACCGGTAATTGCATCCCTTTGGATGCTATTGCAATTTTACATGTTTCTTCGAATCCTGAAGTTATTATTAATCAGTCGACTCCAACATCACGTTTAATCGAAGATAGCAGTTGTGACAATAATAATACTAACAATTTAGATTTACCATTTCAGCCAGATATAGTTCAACTTTCTCAATGTTCTACTCGAATAATTGCTTATATTGCTGGTTTTGTTGTTAGTAGTAGAGCTATGCGGGTTCTAAGCCATGGTCCTCTGAGGGGGGTGAGGGGCGAGGGGAAACCGGCGCGGGGGGTATGACGTCACGCGGGGGAATCGCGTCCTAACCGATGGGCGAGGGGTCCGCGGAGAGGGGGGGGAGGGGGACCGCGTCCTAACCGATGGGCGAGGGGTCCGCGGAGAGGGGGGAGGGGACCGTGTCCTAACCGATAGGCGAGGGACCCGCTAACCTAACCGGTAGGCGAGGGGTCCGCGGAGAGGGGGAGGGGGATCGCGGCGAAACCGATAGGTGAGGGACCCGCGGGGAAGAGGGGGATCGCGGCGAAACCGATAGGCGAGGGACCCGCGGGGAAGAGAGAACGCGATACCGCGAGGAGGCGTGGGAGAAGGATAGCGCGAAGCGTCCATATGAGCGTAAGACAAGGATAGCGTTTGCATGCACGTTGGAGAGAGATGGCGAGAGGCATGCAAGTTGGAGAGAGATGGCGCGAGGCATGCACGTTGGAGAGAGATGGCGCGAGGCATGCACTTGGGAGAAAGAGAGAGAGATAGCGCGAAGGATGCACGCGGATAATACGGCGTTCGCAAGGCGGTGTGAGAGAGATAGCGCGAGGCATGCACTTGGGAGAGAGAGAGAGAGAGAGACAGCGCGAGCATACGCATGTACGTGGGAGAAAGAGAGAGAGAGATAGCGTTCGCAAGTTAAATTTTGCAGACTGTGCATATCTATTACACAGTTTTTATTCATACATAAAGGATGGGATAAATAATTAAACTCACAGATAATTAGTAAAATAACTTATTTATTACAAGCATCGTGAAGAATATCATTTACAGCACATGTCAATAACTCGCAATCTATGAGCGATTCGCTGTTAAACATATCACTTTCACGTATCGTTTTTGCAGCGTCGTATACATTAGCGATATTATTACGTTGTAAAACAGTTACAAATTGTTTGAATTTTTCATTTACAATATGCGTATTTTCGCATAGCCAGTAATACATATGATCTATGCATTTTTCAAAATCGAATAAATAGAATAGAGTTGGCGGTTTCATGTATAAAGAATTTTTGGATAATCCTATTTTTATAATATTCGAATCAGATATTTTAACCACTTCGAATGTTAAATCTCGGATCCGCAATGGGATTTCAGTCGATTGTAGAAGCTGTTCAATGTCCCCACGTTTCTGCATCAGCGATTTCCATGTTTCAAAAGGCAATATTATTTGATTGCCCCGATTATCGCCGAGAATCAACTCCACGCAAGATACAGCTCCAACGTTTATTCCAATGTCCAAATATTTGTATGACGTCGGGGTTAAGGCGTATCGTCTTCCGAGTATACGAACTGCACGACGAGGCTCGGATGAAATGCTAGGGAGTAAAAAAAAATATTATTTATATAAATATTTAAAAATATAAAAAATATTTAAAAAGAATAAAAAATTCTTTAAGTTAATTAAAACTTACTTGTTACATTTCTTCTTCTTCTTACACGGTGAAGTTTCATCAGCATCTTGAATCGGAACGTAATAATTCATGCGGCTTCCTTCAGTGGGATACATTTTATATGAACCTTTCACACAAGTGGTCGATGCAATACTGAATGTATTAAACATATTTAAAATATGTATTAGCGTTGCAAAATTGCAATGTGGTGGGGATTATTGCCGACGCGATATTTTTTTCAATTTTTCCATTCAAGCGCCGATGTACGGCTGCTTCGCGATGACATCATCATCAGGTGTGAGATTTAGCCAAATGCACAAAAATGCAACATAATATAAAATTTTCAAGCGCCGATGTGCTGCTGCTTCGCGATGACATCACCCCTAGATATCAGAATTCAAACGCGCGTGTCAAAACATGACAAAATCGTGAAATATAAGAACAAGTATCAAGGTTAAATTGTGCTAATATATAAGTAATCCAAAACTTTTGCGATGCATCTTGGCTGAGATGACATCATCTCTAGACGACCAAAAAATGCATTAATCGACATTAGTCAAAATGTACGTGACAAACAGCGAAATAAAGATTTAGTTGATGCACATGATAGAAAGAGACATCAAGATAGAATATAAAATCATGGTAAAGAGGCACACCCTGTCAGTATTTTCGCCAAGAGTTCCGAGACAAGAGCTACTAGTAAGCGCGTCTTGATAGCAAAATTATTGACATAAATTTGGAAATATGGCGGAAAACAGTGCCGAACGAAATCTGCGCGAGCAATCTGCAAGGGTGAATTCGATAGAGGAGTACGTTGCGTGGGAGCAACGATGCGACGAATATATCGAATCGGTGGAAGAGCAAAGTCGAATCAAACGTCCACGATTATCGATTGGGATTCGACAATCGCTGATTGCCCGAATCGCGCGACTCGAGGGATTGAAGAACTCGTTACGCAGGCGTTTTGTACACGCGGGTGCAGAATGCAGCACGCGGCAACACGGATTGATTTGGCGAGAGATCGATACGGCGTTCGAGAGCCGCATATTGACTGGTGCGGTTATAAATCATAATCACATCGAGCCTCGCCAATTTTTCGAGGATGCCAAAGACATTGTGCTCGAACACGTGCAAACCGTGCTGAAAAAACACTTTAATGTGAAAATTAATACAGTGTTCAATGGTGAATTCGTGACGGGTGATAAACGTGCAAATAAAAGTATCAATACGAGAAACTATGAACTCTTTCGCACAACCGATTTACGCGAATGGTACGAGCGGCGCGTTGTCGAGCCCACTCTAGCATCGCTCGAAGAATTTCAAGAACGTGATAGCGGGTGGGCATTGTCGCGAATACTCGATTTAATCGTAAATATAAATAAATATAATCCTATGCGCGCGGGATGTCACATAAAATTACCGCGGGCGATAATGATGAAGAGAGCGGTAATCAACGTGCAATCTAATGACAATGCGTGTTTCGCGTGGTCTGTGGTCGCCGCTTTACATCCAGCTGAAAGTTATGTTTATCGAGTATCTTCGTATCCGCATTATACGACAGTACTGAATCTCCAGGACATTGAGTTTCCAGTGACTGTGAACCAAATTAAAAAATTCGAGCTTCTCAACAATATCTCAATCAATGTGTATAGTATCGAGGAAAAGAACATTGTCCCAATACGTCTGAGTGAGCTAAAAAGAGACAAACACGTCAACTTGCTGTACGTGGAAGACAATAACGTTGGACATTTCGCGTGGATCAAGAATCTATCCCGCCTCGTGAGCTCGCAATTGAGTAAACATAAAAGCCAAATACATATCTGCGATCGGTACGTATATATTTAATAAAAATACATTGTACAAATAATTGAACAAAAATTAAAAAGTATTTCTTTTACAGATGTTTGCACTACTTTGGCTCGGACGACAAATTGCAATCACATACGGTGGACTGTCGAGAGATGAACGAGTGCGCTATCCGATTACCGAGCGATAAGGACAAGTGGCTCACGTTCAACAATTATAATCGGAAAGAGCGGCTTCCTTTCGTCGTGTACGCCGACTTGGAGTGTGTTTTGGAGAAGACGGAGGAAGAGAGAAATTACCAACATCATAAAGTATTTAGTATTGCTTATTATGTACATTGCTCGTACGACGATTCGTTATCCGCGTATCATTCCCGTCGCGACATCGAATGCATATCATGGTTCGTCGAAGAACTAAAAAATTTAGCGCAGCGTGTAAAAAGTATTTTATCAGCTAATGTCTCCATGGTAAATTTAACATCTGATGAATGTGAAAAATTTCACAACGCGACACAATGCCATATATGCGAGAAACCATTCGTACAAGACGATACACGCGTACGCGATCATTGTCATCTGACGGGGCGATACAGAGGTCCAGCGCATTCAAATTGCAATTTAAATTATAAAGATTCTTTTTGCATTCCAATAGTTTTTCATAATTTATCCGGTTACGACGCACATTTTATTATAAAGGAAATAGCTACAGCGTTCGAAGGGGAAATTGAAATACTTCCGATAACAAAAGAAAAATATATATCGTTTACGAAAAATGTTAAACTTGGCGGAGAGAAATCACAAAATCATATTAAATTGCGTTTTATCGATTCGTATAAATTTCTCACAGCTAGTCTCGATAAATTGGCATCATTCTTGAATAAAGACAAACTCAAAATTTTAAAATCTGAATTTCAAAATTTATCAAATGGCAATTTCAATTTATTAACACGGAAGGGCGTCTTTCCGTACGAATATATTGACTGCGTCGACAGGTTGCAAGATACGTGTTTACCACCGCGCGAATCATTTTACAGTTCCTTGACCGGTGACACAATATCCGAGAGCGATTACGCGCACGCCGAGAACGTGTGGGAGCGGTTCTCCATTCGAACGCTGGGCGAATATAGCGACTTGTATCTCAAAATTGATGTATTGTTATTAGCAGACATTTTTGAAAATTTCCGCGAGAGTTGTATTAAAAGTTATGGGCTCGACCCCGCGTATTACTATACTCTTCCCGGATACACGTGGGACGCCATGTTGAAGCATACGAATATTACATTCGAATTGCTTACGGATATCGACATGGTTTTATTCATCGAACGCGGAATACGCGGTGGTTTGAGTCAATGTTCCAACAGATACGCACATGCTAATAACAAGTATATGGAATCGTACGATCCATCGAAACCTTCATCATATCTCACGTACTTTGATGTAAATAATTTGTACGGATGGGCAATGTGTCAACCTTTGCCCTATGCAGATTTTCGATGGGTCGACGACATATCCAATTTTGATACATCATCGATCGCGCTCGATTCGCCTATAGGCTACATCCTTGAAGTCGATCTCGAGTATCCGCAACGTGTTCACGATGCGCACACTGACTTACCGTTTTGCCCGACACGCGACAAACCACCTGGTAAGCGGCAGGATAAGCTGCTCGCAACTTTATATGATAAGAAACGTTACGTAATACATTACCGCAACCTGCAGCAATGCACGCGACACGGACTTCGAGTTACAAAAATACATCGAATATTACAGTTTTCACAATCTCCATGGCTTCGCAGTTATATCGAACTCAATACACAATTCCGAACACTCGCGAAAAATGATTTTGAAAAAAATTTATATAAATTAATGAATAATGCGGTATTTGGCAAAACGATGGAAAATGTGCGGAATCACGTTAATATTAAGCTCGTGACACATTGGGATGGAAGATATGGCGCAGAGGCGATGATCGCGAAACCAAATTTTCACAGCAGAAGCGTGTTTTCGGAGAATCTGATCGCCGTTGAATTGCGCAATCTCGAGGTGAAATTTAATAAACCAATCTACGTGGGTATGTGTATACTCGACATATCCAAGACATGTTTGTACGAGTTTCACCACGATTATATGGTACCTATGTATCGAGAGAAATGTAAAGTCATGTACACCGACACCGACAGTCTCATATATCACATCGAGTGTGAAGATGTATACGAGAATATAAAGCGCAACGTCGGCAGATTCGATACCAGCGATTATGCGGTGGACAATGTGTACGGTATACCGCTCGCGAATAAAAAGATACCGGGTTTAATGAAGGATGAAAATAATGGCGCCATCATGACCGAATTGTCGGGCTTAGGGCAAAAATGTACGCGTTGCGAGTAGATGGTAAGAAAGACACGAAAAAAGTAAAAGGCGTCAAGAGTAACGTCGTCGCGAGAACGATAACGTTCGACGATTACACGCGGTGTTTGAACGAAGAGATTGAAATGACGCGTCAGCAGTCTTGTATAAGATCTAAATTACACGAAGTATACACCATCCGCGAGACAAAAATTGCTCTAAGTCCGTACGATGACAAGCGGTATATCGTACCCGAAACCACCGACACGCTACCGTGGGGACATTACAAAATACCGTTATAAATAAAAATCATGTATATTTATCGTAAATAAAAATTATATCTATATTTATTGTAAATAAAAATTATATCTATATTTATTGTAAATAAAAATTATATGTATATTTATTGTAAATTATATGTATATTTATTGTAAATTATATGTATATTTTATAATGTATACAATATTGTTTATATTTGTAAAATATTATTATGTATTATTGTTAACATATTTATAATATATTATTTTTATGTATCCAAGAGTTGTGTGTCGCATCAAATCCCAGCCATTTCACATAAATCTCGTCACCCTTTTTGCGTATCACCTTTTCCACGAGATGTACGTCGGGATTAGCAACGCGTTGTAACTCGTATTCGTAAAATCCGCCGGCGATGGGATTCCCGCGCGAATCTTTGAGTACATAGGTCACGGGATTAGTTTTCTGCACTTTAACGATCTTAAACACTTCGGTCGACCAATTTGGCGTGTAACCTTTCTTAAAGATGGTCTTGACTTTACTCACGCGTACCGGATCGCCTACTTTGAATCTTGCCGGTGCCGCAATCTTTACGTTGCTGTATACCGTATTTAAAAGTTTATCGGCGATCGCGGGGGTAACATCGATAGGTCTCATACCGATAGTGCGATGTTTTCGCGCATTGTACTTTCCAACGAGCCGGGACAACGCGTCGATCCACTTGTAATTTCCATTAAGCGTAAACATTTTCCACATATTGTTCTTTAACGTTCGGTTGAATCGTTCCACGACCGAGGCTTTCATGACAGAGTACGTCGAATAATGATTAATGCTATGCTTCTTCACGAGTTTCTGTACATTTGCGTTGTAAAATTCTTTTCCTCTGTCGGTTTGAAAATTTTTCGGGCATCTTCCATCGTCTCGAATTATCTTTGCGATCGTATCCGACATCTCGTTTCCACTCTTACCCTTGAGCGCTACAGCCCACGCATACTTGCTCAACACATCGATAACTGTGAGTATGTAGTTGTAGCCTTTGTTGAATCGTGCATATGGACGCATCTCGACCACGTCCGCCTGCCACAGATCGTCGTATCCGTGTACTATGACACGCCTACGTGGGAAATTTTTTCTCGCTGGAGCATGCAATTCTTCCACGAGCAGCTGTTTTTCAGAGGTCTTTTGCGACATATTTGATCGAGGCATAATTTGCAATAATGAGATAATTCCTCCACGTATATTCTTTATATATCTTTCTTCTCCTGCGCTGAATTAGATGTAGTCTACGCGTGAGTTGCATACCGAAGCATTTTCTGCATCTCATCCATCATTATTTGCAGCGTTTGCACATTCGTCTCGAGCGTGATTATTTTTTTCTCAAGTTCTTCCAGTCTATCTTCTAAAGGCTTGACACGTATTTTCACGTACTGTTTGTTTGCGGCATCAGTATCATCTTCCGGTTGCGCTACCCGTCGTATCTTGCGCGACCTTGCGTCAAAGCCGGAGGCTGTCTGACACAGAGCGTTATCGCGCACGTAATTTCTTAGTAATCCATTCCATTGATAGTATGAGTTGTTTGGTGTTCCCAACGATAATCCAAATTTATTAATCGACATTTCGATACAAACAATAATGACAGACTGACTCGTTTCGCCGACGCATAGATTAATTTATAATAAGGCCAGCTTCGTAAAGTTCCTCGATAATTGATAATATTTCATTGTCGTGGGCATTGTTGCCGGCTTGACGCGAAGCTTCCAGCAATCGCAAGCGATCTACCAACTCGTTGGGATCATTCCAATGCACATAATCGATCTTATTATCGTTTAACGCCATAGCGCGCGGTATGTTTATACCTCTTCCAGCTTTTTTTCCAGGCGCTATTATATTTTTAATAGAGATTAATGGCGCTATTATATTTTTATACTTGTATCCCTTGTTACTTAACAATGGATTACGCATATCATTGCCACGTCTATGCGCATTTGTCGCCAGTAATATATTTTTGTATTTAATTTTATCATCGTCATTGTATACGTCACCGTCGGGTATTCTCTTGAAAATCAACTCGTAGAGACCTGGTGTTCCCACGTATCTTATTCCACCGATAATTATATTGTCATCTTTATCCACATCAAAAATTTTATCACCGAGCATCATTCCTTCGTTGCAAAATTTAACACCGTAAACATAATCCATACTGATATTTTTATCTTGACTCAAAATAGCTCCCACATATTTTTGCCCTAGTGGACCCAAATGTTCGCGCAATGTATTTTGACCCTCGGATGTTTGTAATTGATATTGAACCGACGTCACAAGCGTTTCAGGCGTAGATTCGAAAATTTCTTCCACATACGGAGACGATCTTTCGTACAATATTTGACTCGATTGTACATCTTTTATCGGAGTAGAAGCAACCACATTCGATAATTGTTTCATCCGCTTACGTTTTGATTGATTTGGAGTAGAAGTTATTAGCGAATCGTTCAATGATATATTTGACCTTGTTCGCTTTGTTCCAGACTCTTTTTTCAGATGCTTGTCTTCGAGCATACTCGATGGTTCGATTTTCGCTTCATTAGATTCCACATTGATTGTATTTTCGACAAGTTGTTTTAGAGGTTCGATAATTGGTTTAAAGTGTCTCTCCAATGCGACGTCTTCCTCCATTTGACCGGTTTTTAAAGAACGATATTTTTTGCGGATTGATTCGCTCGTTTTTACAATCTCTCTCGCAATCTTCTCACGATCGTCACTGTCAATCGTCGTCGTCATGTTGCGCTCGGACGAAAATTTTAGACGTTGCTCGATCGATGTATCGATAGCGACTAACCACTTTACGGTATTGCAAAATCGTTAAATCCTTTTCGATATCGTCCATTAGTCTGTAAACTGTCTTTATCAATCACTACAAATCCATACTCGTGTTGCCAACATTTCTGACAGAATGCGCGAAAATCGCCGTAAGACATGTCAGTATTTACATGATCGTTGTATACATGTTTCAAATTTGTACCATCTTGTTTAAATAAAATCAGTAAATTTGCATTGTCCCGTATAAGATGCTTGGGTATCTTGGCATACGTTTGACAAAGATAGAAACAGTCGACGCTCGAGTGTCGACCCATTGCAAAGTACTCTCTTATCGTATCTTGCTTATCGCATGCCACGTCGTCAAAGATAAAAATGGAATTCGGAAGCGCCTCGCTCGGTGGAATAACGTCACTATTATTAGAGAATGTAAAATAACCAATTTCATCGATCGATAATAGCAAATTTTCCAAATATCGATATTTCGGTTGTTGAAGTGATTTCGAGTATACGTACACATTCTCGAAATGTACACCGTGTGGACTTTCTATCAAACTTATCAACACGTTAGTCTTACCGCAATTCGAAGGACCGCAAATGATACCGCGTATAGTAGTCGGCAGCATGTTTCCATGCTTGCGTATTTCTTTCTCGGACATTACTCGTGTTTTATCGTCAAAATTTATCACTTTGATTATCGTCGCTTGTCGCGCGAACCGCATGTTTGCTCTCGCGAGTCTCAAATCAGATTTTGGAAAATGAGTCATCGGGGCCCTATTTATAGAGGTGCACCGAATCGAAACCGCTCAGTCTCAAAAATGTTTCTTCTTCTATCGGTTGACAGCGATATTCTCGAGCTTACCACCGAGCAGTTACAGATTATCCCCAAGATTGTTTTACTGCGAGACTTTGGTAGCTACGTGGAACAATTGTGGGACAAGCTTCCCGAACATATAAAAGCTGACTCAGAGGTTCAACAGTATCGTCGATGCACGCGACATTATAATTTGCCGTGCCAACAAACACATTTCGACGGTCCAACACCGTTAATAAAAGATTGTGGCAAATGCCAGCAAAAATTATAAGAGGTAGCGGTTTGTTGAATCGTGCGATAAACGCACTTCCTGTCGAATTACATATTCCAGGCTATCAGTTTTGCGGACCGGGAACTCATTTAGAAACGCGATTGGCTAGAGGCGATCGAGGTGTCAATCCATTGGATGCCGCGTGTCGCGAGCACGACATAGCTTATTCTGGAAGCAACGATCTCGGTCAACGACACGTTGCGGATAATATACTCGCCACGAAAGCGCGAACACGTATTACCGCGAGAGATTCGACTATTGGTGAGAAAGCAGCCGCTACAGCTGTTTGGGCGGCTATGAAAGCAAAGACAAAATTCGGTATGGGGATGAAAACAAAAAAATCATCGATGAAGAAAAAGACTGCGAAAAAACGAATACTTCCTATAGCGAAGCGCGGTGGTATCTTACCCATTTTACCATTATTGGGAGTTCTCGGTACGTTGGCTGGCGGAGCAGCGGGAATCGCGAAGGCGGTGAACGATAGCAAGGCGGCGCAACGTCAGCTCGAAGAAATGCAGCGTCATAATCGCGCCATGGAAGGTCACGGTCTTTATCTCGCTCCATACAAGCGCGGACGAGGGTTCTCAACAGCGGCCAAGAAAAAAAAAAAAACGTCAAAATAAAAATGCCTGCCGGTGTAACAACTAATGTACAATTGGAACAACTTGCAAGACGTATGCGTATACAATTTTTTAGAGGCGTTTTCATGCGCAATAATTTACCGATAAACGGTATACGGCGAAATGAGAGCGGTATCGTCAATTTGGATGACGTCGATGGTTTCGGTACTCATTGGGTTGCGTATGCAAAGAGGGGAGATCGTGTGGTATATTTCGATAGTTTTGGAAATCTTCGACCGCCCAAGGAATTAGTGCGATATTTTGGACAGAATGTTACAAATATAGAATACAATCACACGGCCTATCAGAATTATAATCAAAGTATTTGTGGACAATTGTGTCTTCGATTTCTTCAAACAGTCGATGATCGATATGAATTTAAAGCTTGACAATTCTCCGTCGCGTCTCAGTATTCGTTCGACAGTTTTCCAGAATGTCACTCACGCTTACGTTGACCGGCAAGAGTAGCGTTCTTGCTGTAAGCTACTTTCCAGCTATAGATTTAAACGATGGCGATTACGAGCTTGGTTTAACAGATTTTGAAACTTATCATACGATATCGAACGTGAATTCTTGGAATAATAAATTTTATTTTGATAACGACGATAAGGAAATTACGATTCCCGAAGGATCGTACGAATTACACGCAATAAACGAATATCTCCGACGTGCAATTTTGCGACATCGACGCGTAGTTGATTCCAACGATATTGTTGATGGCGAAGAACACGATGAATATCCAATAATGCTTCGCGCTAATCATAATACGCTAAAAAGTGAAATCAAATGTGTCTATAGAATAAATTTTAGTAAACCGGGCAACGTTGGATCGTTGTTGGGATTCTCGTCGAATCGTATATTACAGCCTCGGATATGGCACGAATCGGATGTACCGATAAATATTATTAGCGTAAATATTATTCGTATAGAATGCAGCGTAACCACTGGCGCGTACAGCAATGACAAGCGCGTACACACGATACATGAATTTTCACCGAGCGTGCCGCCAGGATATAAGATATCGGAAACGCCAGCACAGATCATTTATCTACCGATCGTCGCACGGAGCATTACTGATTTAACGATACGCATTGTTGATCAAGAAGGACATTTGCTCGATTTTCGAGGAGAGGAAATTACCGTAAGATTGCATATACGGCGGCGGCAAAACTAAAGCGTTTGACAAATGAAATGCTTGTGTTGAACGAAAGCACGGAGCACGCGAGAGACAATATCTTTACGAGGGACAATATTTTTGCGAGAAGGCGAGTGACTGCGGTATCGGGTGACAATAATCAGATATCTGGTTGCGCTAAAAATAAGCTCAGCGCGTTGAATCGCGAGTTTTTAAAATCATTGGGATTCGTCGTACGAAATACTTGAACGATATGATTGACATCTTGAATATCGGAGGCGAGCCGATCTTTGACGATCGTATCGTCAAGATTGAGACTCATACGTACAATCCATACGCCAACACAACGCTTGGATATAGCGACGAGATACGGATACCGATACAACATCAAGATTTGTACACGTTACCATGTGAAAGTTTTCTATACGTCGAGGGAAAGTTGAAGGTGCGTAAAGTAGATGAAGGAGCAAGAGTGGTATTGGGAAACAATTGTGTCGTGTTTATGTTTGATGAACTTCGATATGAACTCGACGGTGTGGAGATTGACCGCAACAGAAACGTTGGAATAACTTCCACGATTAAAAACTATGTCTCTCTAACAACCGAGAAAGGTAAAATCTTGGAGAATGCTGCGTGGAATATGTCGCATAATGCTGCTGAAGCCTACTTCAATTTTTGCGTGCCGCTAAACCTACTATTGGGTTTTTGCGAAGATTATAAGCGAGTTGTGATCAACGCTCGTCACGAATTAATTCTGATACGTTCGCGCAACGACAACAATTGCATATTTGGACATGCTTCGGCTGAAGCTGATATCGAATTATTCAAGATACAATGGCGTATGCCTCATGTAATATTGAGCGAGGTCAATAAACTATCCTTGCTACGCGCGTTGGAAAGCGGGCGATACTTGAATATGAGTTTTCGCTCTTGGGATCTATACGAATTTCCTCTATTGCATAATACGACTAAGCATTCGTGGACTGTGAAAGCCGCCTCTCAGCTGGAGAAGCCGCGATACGTGATCTTTGCGCTGCAGACTGGCAGAAAAAATGCTGTGTCAAAAGATATTACTACATTCGACGACTGCAAATTGACCAACGTTAAACTCTATCTAAACTCGGAATTTTATCCCTACGATGATTTGAATTTAGATTTCGATAAAAATAGATTCGCCCTCTTGTTCGATATGTACTCTCGTTTTCGCAAATCTTATTACGGATGTGATAATGATGATGTGCTATTAAACATTTCAAAATTTTTACATTGTGGTCCTCTCGCGGTTATCGATTGCTCGCGACAAAACGAGTCTGTCAAAAATTCCACCGTGGACGTGAGATTAGAGTTTGAGTGCAAAGAGGATATACCAGCAAATACCACCGCCTATTGTCTCATCTTGCACGATCGCGTTGTCGAATATTGTCCATTGACCAACGTAGTTCGTAAAATTACCTAGATCAGCAAATATCCCTTCCAATGTTAAAAAAATATATATAAAGATTG
Organism: Formica selysi; assembly: GCA_009859135.1. Classification (NCBI taxonomy): domain Eukaryota; kingdom Metazoa; phylum Arthropoda; class Insecta; order Hymenoptera; family Formicidae; genus Formica; species Formica selysi. The sequence goes on along the minus strand of WHNR01000109.1, from coordinate 155,427 downwards.
AGATTTTGACGATCGACAGCAGTTGTACATCGTTCTTGCAATCGTACAGTAATATTATCAGCATGATCGCGCCAACGTTTGTGGATCTGCAAGGATTCATTATCGGGAGAAACTTTGTCGTGAAGGAAGTAGCGATACTGAGAAATGGATTTGTTCTTTCTCACTACTTTTTTGCAAGTCCCGTACCATGGCGTGCGCTTACAAAATCTGAGAGATGCCAAGCTTCATGGCTAATCGGACATCACCATGGGCTTCAATGGGAGGATGGAAACGTTCCATACAGCTTCGCCAGGCGTTTGATTACGAGAGCTGTGATGGGTGCGGCGGAAGAGGAAGATGGAGCATCTCCTATCGTGTACGTTAAAGGACACGAAAAACGAGAATGGCTGGCCGATATACTTGACGATGATGCGAGAAACGACGTTATTATTGAGACCTTGGATGCGGACTATGAAGATATCACTTCGTTAAATAAGCTAGATGTTACTAATACTATGCGCTGTGAAAAACATTTGAAAAATTGCGCTTTACAAAATGTATTTAAAATATTCAATTGGTGGACGAATCATCATAAAGATTCACCCAAACATTTTTTAGAATAAATTATTGTTAAAATATATTTTTATTCTCTTTTGTTTTTCCCTTTTCCTCTTTCTTATCCCAGTATGCGAGTATTAAATTTCAGTACGTGACGTTAGATAGCGGCGTCAGCCACCTTATCAGACTACAGATGTTACATTTCAGTACATGCACATAGACTTTAAATATTTGAATGGTGTATAAATAATTGTTTTGTCGTTCAAAGCCGTTCGAAAGCTGTTCAATAGTCGTTCAATAGTCGTTCAATAGTCGTTCATAGCCGTTCAATAGCCGTTCGATAGCCGTTCAAAGCCGTTCGATAGCTGTTCAAAGCTGTTCGATAGCCGTTCGATAGCTGTTCAAAGCTGTTCGATAGCCGTTCGACAGCTGTTCAAAGCCGTTCAAAAACCGTTCATAGCCGTTCGACAGCCGTTCAAAGCCGTTCGGTAGCCGTTCATAGCCGTTCGGTAGCCGTTCGATAGCCGTTCGATAGCCGTTCGATAGCCGTTCAATAGTGGTTTACATATTATAATAATATATTATTCATATTTAAAAGACTTTAAATAGTTGTCTGTGGAAACATGCTAACTTTTGTTTTCTTATCATGTGCTGAGACTAAGCGTTCTTCGTAAGTGATACATACCCTACTCTAAAATGTTCGAGACAATGTCTATCCCGTTGTGTCCGTCATAAAGTGTCCGACAGTCTGACAAATTAAAAGTGTCTTAAGTGTCTCAGTGAAAATATTCAAAATGCCGTCACTAATAAACTTGGTATTGCAACGGGGTCGATGGAACGCGTCGTGGTGGGCGGAGGATCTCGCAATGGGGCTGTTGAGAGCCCTGTTGAATCTCGTAGTATTTCAAAGAGTAAGTAATATTTGTTTTACATTAAAATTATGTTTTATATTAAAATTATGTTTTATAATATATTAATTATTTATAATATATATTATAATTTGATTTAATTTAATTTATAGTACGACTTTACTCGTGAGATCCGGATTCCCGGTTTCATTAACATAGAACATCGACAAGATGTGCGAATGTTGCGGCGGCAAGAGCGCTATTTCCGCGAGGATGTGTGGGAGCATAACGGCCCCGACGGCCTCTATTTGGCGTTAAGACGTCTCTTCGGGCTCGAGCCCTACGAGGAAGACGTGGTGGAAGAACCGTGGGACGAGCCTCCGAGCAAGAGGTCGAAAAATTAATTGTAAGTATCTATTTTTTAAAAATTTTAAAACGTTCAAACTAGATATTTTAATAAGACTTGTATTCTTTCTGTTTCAGATGGAGCGTCGCCTTATTATTATATTATACATATTTTATATCTTTTTGTATATTTTATATTTTTATATTTTAATATTTTATATATATATATATATATATTTTTAAACACACACACACACGCACACACACACACACACACACACACACACACATACACACAATTATATTAAACATAAATTTTAAATAAATATTATTATTATTATTATATTTAAAAAAAAATGTCGATTATTTCTGCGCCTCCTTCTCCCACGTACATGCGTATGCTCGCGCTGTCTCTCTCTCTCTCTCCCAAGTGCATGCCTCGCGCTATCTCTCTCACACCGCCTTGCGAACGCCGTATTATCCGCGTGCATCCTTCGCGCTATCTCTCTCTCTTTCTCCCAAGTGCATGCCTCGCGCCATCTCTCTCCAACGTGCATGCCTCGCGCCATCTCTCTCCAACTTGCATGCCTCTCGCCATCTCTCTCCAACGTGCATGCAAACGCTATCCTTGTCTTACGCTCATATGGACGCTTCGCGCTATCCTTCTCCCACGCCTCCTCGCGGTATCGCGTTCTCTCTTCCCCGCGGGTCCCTCGCCTATCGGTTTCGCCGCGATCCCCCTCTTCCCCGCGGGTCCCTCACCTATCGGTTTCGCCGCGATCCCCCTCCCCCTCTCCGCGGACCCCTCGCCTACCGGTTAGGTTAGCGGGTCCCTCGCCTATCGGTTAAGACGCGGTCCCCTCCCCCCTCTCCGCGGACCCCTCGCCCATCGGTTAGGACGCGGTCCCCCTCCCCCCCCCCTCTCCGCGGACCCCTCGCCCATCGGTTAGGACGCGATTCCCCCGCGTGACGTCATACCCCCCGCGCCGGTTTCCCCTCGCCCCTCACCCCCCTCAGAGGACCATGGCTTAGAACCCGCATAGCTCTACTACTGTTGTTCGTCATTTGAAAAAAGTAATACATTGTGACACTTGTGTCAAGGCTCTCTGTGGGAATAAAACACATCGGGAATGCTCTTTTATTAATATTAAGAATCGCGGAGGATTAACGCTTCCTTCGCATGATGTAATTGCTATTTGTAAAATAGCAGAAACTGTTATTCGTTTTGCTTTACGCGAAAGTGGCGGCAAGCGTTTATTAAAGCAAATGACTGAAGCTTTTCTTTTACATCAAGTATCGCATCGTTTTATTGGAAACAACAATATATTTCATAGTTTGGAACAGAATTCTTGCGATCAAACTCCGTTACAAAATCATGCGGTTCATCTAATAAGAGCGGTGGCTTCTAAATACATTAACATTAGACTTTATTTTATAGGACATAGTATAACCGATAACAAAAACGATGTAAGTATAAGGCAACAATTTAACAAAATAGTATTGTTTAAGGGACAATAACAAAGGACGAATTTTTTAATATATTTTCTGATCAATCACATTATATGTGCTAATGTAGTCTTTACGGAGCCAAGCTGCATTTTGCAGCGTAATGATTGATCAAACAATGAATTTAAAAACTACCAAAATTTATATTTTGTTAAAGTTTATGTTAAAGTTTATGTTCTGTTATATTTTATCATATTTTTAATTAATTATATATAAGAGAATATGCAATAAATATTTAATTATATTCAATTATAATTTCTTGTTTTCTAAATTTATTATTTAGTATTAAATATACAATATAAATAATAATAAAAATTAAACAAATTATAATACAAATATTAAGTACAAATTTTAATACATATAGTGTATTACAATATACATATTATATATATATATATATATATATATATATATATACACACAAATATATAAATACAAATACATATATATATATATATATATATATATATATATATAAATTTTATGTATCCTTTTTTTCGAGTAAAGAAACTTTTTTTGTTTTAAGGCGTTTAAATAGATCACACTCCGTGAATTTATCCGCCACCGCCATCTTAAAGGCCACCATCCGTTTCAATAGACATTTCATTCCCCTCACCCTTTGTGCTTCAACCCCGCAGGGTTACGCTCTGTCCAGGTATTTCTTACGTCCATGGGCGTTACGGTAGCCGTACCGCGTACCAGTACGGCGTACTGGTAACGTACGCCTACGGTACGCACGTACCTGATAGTTACGGTACTGATACGTAGAGTACGACGTTCGCTCACTGTATTAGTACCGTGGAAGTATTTTGTTATCTGGGTTAACTTATATGGTATAAGACCGTTATATAGAGTCTGCAGAGACAAAGTGTCGAGTTTTAATACTTTAAGACGATTTTAATACCAAAAACATGCGAGAAACAATTCTTTTAGATAATTTACGTTACGATACTGCGCGCCGTATAGAGTCTGCGGAGAAAAAGTGTCGAGTTTTAATAATTTAAGACGAGCTACAAATTCAATCCCTTATATTTTAATGCGATCTCAAACATTCCCCCAATTCGTGCCAAAATAAATTCGCGTGTCAAGGAACAGGTGTCGCGACTTGGCCCATAAAGTTCGATTGATTAGTACGTTCGATCTGGAATGCGTGATCGACTGAAGCGGGGTAGCGAGCGGGAGTGCGGGGAGAAGCGCTCATTCAGAGTGGTGTTGTGTATCGCGTCGCGTACGGTTACGCACGAGTGCGGTGTTATTGAGTTTATGTGATGAATGAATAATTCACAGTGAGAAATTTATACAAATGATGAGGCGAAAATTGAAAATGTATTGGCAGAAGGCCATGCATTCGTGCGTGCGGTTGAAATTAAAGATTTATTGAAGTGCGGTGAGTGCGTGGCAATGAAGAAACAATATCTCGATAGTATATCGTCCACAGATTATTTTAATACCAAAAACATGCAAGCAACAATTCTTTTATTTAACTTATATAGTATAAGATCGCGTTATATAGAGTCTGCGGAGACAAAGTGTCGAGTTGTAATACTTTAAGACGATTTTAATACCAAAAACATGCGAGAAACAATGCTTTTAGTTAGCTTATATGGTATAAGACCGCGTCATATACACTAAGAAGAAAACATTGTTGATTCAACAACATCGATGCAGTTAAATTTTATTTTATTGATTCAATGATATAATTAATCGAATCAATACTTGATGCTTTTGTTTTACAAATTGAAATCTTTTCTTCAAAAGTATGATACTTTTGAAGAATTTAATTAAATTAGGTAATTATTCAGAATCACGGCTCCACCTGCAAATGGGCGGCAAATTTTTTTACGGACTTTTTATGTTTAGAAAGAAATATAAATAACCATTTTTAGTTGGGGGAGCCCCAAAAAAAAGTTATAGACCAAAAAAGGGTAATTATTTCGAATAAGGTCTTTTCTGAATTTTAACAAATATGATCGGTAAAACTTTTTGCTGTGATTCCAACAGTAATAATCAGTCGGGGGAGCCCGTCCCCCATCAACCCCACCCCCCCAAAAACGAAAAACCCCAAAAATTACCGTAAATTAGGTAATTATGTACTACAAAGTTCACCTCACAACCCAAACCAAATTTTAGTTTGGTAAATATAGCGAATAGGGGACCCAGCCCCAATGACTTTGACCTTGACATATGTTATCAAGGACATAATCCTGAGTAACTTTTTCTTCTAATTTAATCGTCGCTCGTTGCTTATTAAAAAGTTATTAACAAACAAAAATTTGTAAAAATCAAGATTTATACATAGTCTGACAATGAAAAACTGAATATTTAAGTTAGTTTACAGAAATAGTCCTACGTATACTACACATATAAACTGAAATAAACACAAGTTTTTACATATATAGGATGTTCAAAAATAAAATATAAGGGTAAATATAGCGAATAGGAGACCCAGCCCCAATGACCTTGACCTTGACGTATGTTGTCAAGGACATAATTCTGAGTAACTTTTTCTTCTAATTTAATCGTCGCTCGTTGCTTATTAAAAAGTTATTAACAAAAAAAGTTTGAAATATACCCAAGTACATGCACGGACAAGAAGCACGCGCGCGCGCGCGCACATACACACACACACACACACGGGGGGATGCAAGGGGGGCCTTCGGCCCCCCTCCCGCACCCACCCCGCCGGTAGGCAGGGTGGACCTCGCTTTACAACTTACAAAGTACATGCTACATTGTACTTTGGTATATTTCAAACTTTTTTTGTTAATAACTTTTTAATAAGCAATGAGCGACAATTAAATTAGAAGAAAACTCAGAATTATGTCATTGACAACATATGTCAAGGTCAAGGTCATTGGGGCTGGGCCCCTATTCGCTATATTTACCTTTAGATTTAAATCAGAAATAGGTTTGGGTTAGGTTATATCTTCCGGAAGTGGAGCCCCCCGTAGGGAGGGCGGAATCCGCTGCGTTCACGCATACACTTTCCCATCCACACAACAATTGTGGGGTGGACCTCGCTTTGCTTTGTAAACTATATGCGTGGACACAATGGGTTCCGTCCCCCTACGGGGGGGCTCCACTTCCGGAAGATATAACCTAACCCAAACCTATTTCTGATTTAAAACTAAAATTTGGTTTGGGTTGTGGATTGGATCTCGCTTTGCTTTGGTAATTTTTGGGGGTTTTCGGTTTTTTGGGGGGGTGGGGATGCTGGAGGACGTGCTCCCCCAACTGTTGAAGTCACAACAAAGAGTTTTACCAAGAGATCCGATCATATTTGTCAAAATTCAGAAATAGCCTTATTCGAAATAATTACCATAATTACCCTTTTAAGGTCTATAACTTTTTTTTTTGGGCCTCCCCCAACTAAAATGGTTATTTATTTTTTTTTTCTAAACATAAAAAGTCCGTAAAAAAATTTGCAGTCCAGTTGCAGGTGGAGCCGTGATTCTGAATAATTACCTTAAATTAATTATATATGTACTCCCCTCAAACAAATAAGTATTCACTTTAATTAAATATGAAATAAATAATTTGTTATTATGTAATTGAATAAGTGCAGTCTATTAAATTAAATTTTCTGTTAGTTAAACTGCATAAATTAATTAATATAACTCTAATAACATAGTCCATTTAATACTGTCAATACAAATGCACTATTTAGTTGATTTATTAAATAAATTATATAAATTAACAAGATGGTACATTTGCATTAATAGTATCAAAATTTATTACGTTATTAATTAATACAAATGCATCATCTTATTAATTTATTAAATAAATTATATAAATCAACAAGATGATGCATTTGTATTGATAGTATCAATTGACTATGCTGTTAATCAACACAGAAGCATTATCTTGTTGATTTATTAAATGAATTATATAAGTCAGTAAGATGGTGTATTTGTATTAATAGTATCAAAATTAATTACTTTATAATTAATACAAATATACTATACTGTTGATTTATTAAATAAATTGTATAAGTCAGCAAGATGGTGTATTTGCATTAATAGTATCAAAATTGATTACGTTATTAATTAATACAAATTGTTCAAGATTGAAACGTTGAATTTAATCGATAAATTTAAACTGTAAATTCAATCGACAAATCTGAACGGTAAGAGCCGCAATCAAAACACGAGCGAGAATAAACATCGTCGCGACCAGCCGATCGGCGCGTGATCGCGTGATCATAACAAAGAAAAAGTGTGACAAACACCTAGATTCTTGAACGTTCGGTGCCGAAAATATCCTATTATGGAAATCGGTCGACCGCGACTCTTTTCCGTCGTTATTCAGTCTGCCGCTGAGCGTTCTGCGCATTACATGTACACGGTTTTCGCTTGTGTGCGTATCCCCTCCACTACAGTTGCGTGTTGCTAGCGTGAGCATTCTGGCATCACTGCCGCTGACGACGATTCGAGCTGGTCGATAGCAATTGATCATAATTTCTCGTATCATATTATCTCGTGTCGTGTCGCGGTACTCATAGACCATTCACGCTGCTGTTGTCACTTTCGCTCGTGTAGTTTACGCTTGTGTCGTTCGCTCGCGCATTTCTTGTCGTTTAATTCACTCGTGTCGTATGCGCTTTCGTCATTCTCGTTGTAAATTCTCAACCGACATTCTAGCATACGATCGAGCATCGAACTCAGTGCGAAAGACGCCTCATTGTCTGTATTACTACCTGCTCTATACTTATTGAGTTTGTGATTGTTAAGAGTGTGGAGTCCGAGAGTCGACGCGCGTTAACCGTTCCGCGAATGTCCTCTGCCTCGCGCCAAGCAACATCCGGGTACCGCGTGCAAGATATCCGTTCTCGCGAGAGCCTCTAGCAAGAAGCTCTGCAAGATTTCCCAAACGTTTCGAAGGCAGTCATTAACAGGACCTTTTGAAGATTTCCGTCGGAGTCGCGGAATACGTGCCGTCGCTCGCTCCTATTATTCAAAATTAAACGAATATTGAAAACAATCTGCAATCGAGTATTTTCTGAACTCTCCTTATCCTCCAGCGGATCTACGGATTCGCGTTACACACCGCTTCTCGCTCATCTCTGAGCGTTTCTCAAGATTCGGGCGATCTCGTCGAGATCGACTGCCGAATACAAATGTATTATCTTGTTGATTTATTAAATAAATTATATAAATCAACAAGATGATGCATACAAATGCATGTATTGATAGTATCAATTGGCTCTGCTATTAATCAATACAAATGTACTATCTTGTTGATTTATTAAATAAATTATATAAATCAACAAGATGATGCATAGAAACGAATGTATTGAAAGTATCAATTGACTATGTTGTTAATCAATACAAATGTACTAGCTTATTGATTTATTAAATAAATTATATAAGTCAACAAGATGGTGTATTTGTATTAATAGTATCAAAATTAATTACTTTATAATTAATACAAATATACTATCTTGTTGATTTATTCAATAAATTATATAAATCAACAAGATGATGCATACGAATGAATATATTGAAAGTATCAATTGACTATGTTATTAATCAATACAAATGTACTAGCTTGTTGATTTATTAAATAAATTATATAAGTCAGCAAGATAGTGTATTTGTATTAATAGTATCAAAATTTGTTACGTTATTAATTAATATAAATGCACCATCATGTTGATTTATTCAATAAATTATATAAATCAACAAGATGCATTTGTATTTCAATCGTTATTTTAACAATATTTTGATTGTGTGTTAAAATAATCTACCATCTAGTAAATAGTTTTCAATACTCTCACATATATATAACGAATTAAACTACATCGTTTTGTCGAAATAACAGTTATAAGATTTATTATGATAATTGATCATGAATGTAATATTTAAATTTTTTTCTAATTGTAAAAAAAATTTATTAAGTATGTACCCAAGAAAATAAACAATGAAAGCGCAAAGTATGTGCAAAAACGCGAGCTGTGTTGCCACAGAACGATAGCCTGGCTGCTACGCACACAATCAGAGAAGCCTGTATGTACACCGGCAGGAATGGTATCCAGTGTTAGATGTGTGTGTACGTATAGGACAACCGAAAGTCATACGCACATATACGTAGCACGAATATACGTATGTATGATTTTCGGTTGTCTTACACGTACGTACACATCTAACGCCGGACATCATCCCTGCCGGTACATGTACATACATGTGTTGGGCAAAGCGCTCGGCATTTGTCTGATACAGTAAAAACGCTCGGCAATGCCGATATTTAAGATTATTAATGGATTTACGTTTTAAAATTTCCTTCCACATATTATCAAAATTTATTTTAGCAAAATTTTGTTTTTCTTCAATAGTAAAATCAGAATACAATGTAAGCCATTCTTTCTTTAAACCATCTTCATCAAAGCTGTTGAGGGTTTTTGCGACAAAAGAAACATCATTAAAAGATGTTTCTCTATTACTATCAAATAAAGCTATTTGTGGTTGAAAAACTTGTAATTTAAACAAAAATACATTATTAACAGGTAACCTCTTTCTAATTTCCTCAGCAGCAGTAATGTAAAACTGCAAACAATTCTGTCGAATAATTGTGATAACATTCGCATGTCCTTCCTTTACTAATTCACAAAGATATTCTTCGCATTCTGATCCTAAAGTTATATTATCAAGAGATTTGTGATTCTCCTTTTCACAAAATGAAATATTTGTAAACAAATGTTTTAATGAATCTGGTTTCAAAAAGTTTTTAGATATTTGCATTAGGAAATTAACAGATTTAGGTTGTAATAAATGAATCCTTGTTTCATGAGCTTGAAAAAAAGCATTAAACGAATTAAAAAAATTTAAAACATATTTTAGAAATAGAAAATACGCTTTTATATCTACATTTTCCATTAAAGACAATAAATGTTACCCGGGCATTGTTTTTTTGCTGACGACCATTTCATTAAGAAAATGTTTTATTGAATCCCACGATTCAAGAAGCCTGTCAATACATGAATAACGTGAAAGCCACCGAGTATCGCATAACTTCAAAATTTTGTGATTTGTATCTTGAAAACATTTACAAAATTCAGATTTTCGGATGTTCTTTAATATATACTTTTTATATATAATTTTGTCCAAAATTCTGTCGTGAATTTGTAAATCGTATAAAGTTACCTTGAAACTAACATTCTCAATATATTACTTTTCTTGATCTATATTCTGTCATTTATATTCTTCTATATTTTATATCTATCCTTTCTATCTATCTTCTGTTCTATCTACATTCTTTGGAAATATAAAAAATTGTTTTCTTTAATATTATATTAAAATTATTATATATAATATATATTATTAGTAGTGTATCCAGGCCGGTTCTAAGCCATGGTCCTCTGAGGGGGGGTGAGGGGCGAGGGGAAACCGGCGCGGGGGGTATGACGTCAGGCGGGGGGACCGCGGCGAAACCGATAGGCGAGGGGTCCGCGGAGAGGGGGGAGGGGGAACCGCGTCCTAACCGGTAGGCGAGGGGTCCGCGGAGAGGGGGAGGGGGCCGCGTCCTAACCGATAGGCGAGAGACCCGCTAACCTAACCTAACCGGTAGGCGAGGGGTCCGCGGAGAGGGGGGAGGGGGACCGCACAAAATCGGTTAGCGAGGGACCCGCGGGGAAGAGGGAACGCACGCGAGTAGATGTGAGAGAGATAGCGCGAGGCGTCCGCAATGTGTTGGAGAGGGATAGCGCTAATGATATTCTATGGGCGTGGGAGAAGGATAGCGCGAGGCGTCCATATGAGCGTAAGACAAGGATAACGTTTGCATGCACGTTGGAGAGAGTTGGTGCGAGGCATGCACTTGGGGGAGAGAGAGAGAGAGAGATAGAGAGAGAGAGAGAGAGAGATAGCGCGAGACATGCACGTGGATGATGCGGCGTTCGCAAGGCAGTGCGAGAAGGATAGCGCGAGGCATGCACGCGTGTAGGAGAAGGATAGCGTCCGCATTGGCGTGGGGAAAGGATGACGTTCGCATGCACTTGGGAGGGAGAAAGAGAGAGATAATGCGAGGCATGCATGTTGGAAAAGGAAAGAAGAAGGCGCAGAAATAATCGATATTTTTTAATATAATAATAATAAGTTTATTCGAAATATGTATATCATATTATATAATTGTGTGTGTGTGTGTGTGTGTGTGTGTGTGTGTGTGTGTGTGTGTGTGTGTGTGTGTGTGGGTGTGGGTGTGTGTGTGTGTGTGTGTAAAATATAAAATATAAAATATATATATAATTATAACAAAATTTAAAGGTGACGCTCCATCTGAAACAGAAAAATATAAGTCTTATCAGTATAAGAATTTAAATATTATAAAATTTTAAAATAATACTTACAATTAATTCTTTGACCTCTTGCTCGGAGGCTCGTCCCACGGTTCTTCCACAGCGTCTTCCCTATAGGGTTCGAGCCCGAATAATTTTCGTAGATCGGAAATATCCCAGTACATCCATGACCAATTGACTGAATCGTACTATCGAGCCTCCACACTATCTCCCCATAATTCGTCCAATTCGTCTCGCGCGTTCCGTCGCACCATTCTTTTAAATCGCCGGTGTTCTATATTCACGAAACCGGGAATCTGGATGTCGCCTGTATTGTCGTACTATAAATTAAATAAAATCAAATTATAATATATATTATAAATAATTAATATATTATAAATAATTAATATAAAATATACAAAAATATTACTCACTCTTTGGAAAACTACCAGATTTAGCAGGGTTCTCAGCAGCCCCATCACCAGGTCCTTCGTCCACCATGACGCGTTCAATCGGCCTCGGCACAATACGGCTTCAATCAACGACGGCATTTTGTACACTTTTACTTTTATTTTAATTTTATTATAATGACACTAGACTGTTAGATAGTCAAACACTTTGTGACGGACACAACGGGATAGACATTGTCTCGAACATTATAGAGTAGGAGATGTATCACTTACAAAGAACGCTTACCTTCCACATGATAAGAAAGCAAAAGTTAGCATGTTTCGGCGGACAACTATCTAAAGTCTTTTAAATAAAATAATGGAGTATTTTAATATGAATAACGAATTATTATAATATGAAAACAACTTTGAACGGCTATCGAACGGCTACCGAACCACTTTTGAACGGCTATCGAACTGCTATTGAACGGCTTTGAACAGCTCTCGAACGGCTTTGAACGGCTATTGAACGACTATCGAAAGGCTATCGAACGGATATGAACGACTATCGAACGGCTATTGAACGGCCGCTGAACGGCTTTTGAACGGCTTTGAACGACTATCGAACGGCTATCGAACAGCTACCGAACGACAAAACAATTATTTATACACCATTCAAATATTTAAAGTCTATGTCCATGTACTGAAATGTAACATCTATATTTTAATTAACTAGCTGACGGCGCTATCTAACGTCACGTACAGAAATTTAATACTCGCATACTGGGATAAGAAAGAGGAAAAGGGAAGAATGAAAGAGAATAAAATATATTTTAACAATAGTTTATTCTAAATAATGTTTGGATGAATCTTTATGATGATTCGTCCACCAATTGAATATTTTAAATACATTTTGTAAAGCGCAATTTTTTAAATGTTTTTCACAACGCATAGTATTAGTAACATCTAGCTTATTTAACGAAGTGATATCTTCATAGTCCGCATCCAAGGTCTCAATAATAACGTCGTTTCTCGCATCATCGTCAAGTATATCGGCCAGCCATTCTCGTTTTTCGCGTCCTTTAACGTACATGATAGGAGATGCTCCATCTTCCTCTTCCGTCGCGCTCATCACAGCTCTCGTAATCAAACGCATAGCGAAGCTGTATGGAACGTTTCCATCCTCCCATTGAGGTCCATGGTGATGTCCGATTAGCCATGAAGCTTGGCATCTCTCAGATTTTGTAAGTGCACGCCATGGTACGGGACTTGCAAAAAAGTAATGAGAGAGAACAAATCCATTTCTCGATATCGCTACTTCCTTCACGATAAAGCTTCGCCCGATAATGAATCCTTGCAGATCCACAAACGTTGGCGCGATCATGCTGATAATATTACCGTACGATTGCAAGAATGATGTACGACTGTTGTCGATCGTCAAAATCTCAATCTTTATATATTTTGACATTGGAGGGGATATTTGCTAATTTAGGTAATTTTACGAACTACGTTGGTCAATGGGCAATATTCGACAACGCGATCGTGCAAGATGAGACAATAGGCGGTAGTATTTGCTGGTATATCCTCCTTGCATTCAAACTCTAATCTCACGTCCACGGTAGAATTTTTGACAGACTCGTTTTGTCGCGAGCAATCGATAACCGCGAGAGGACCGCAACGTAAAAACTTTGAAATGTTTAATAGCACATCATCATTATCACATCCGTAATAAGATTTGCGAAAACGAGAGTACATATCGAACAAGAGGGCGAATCTATTTTTATCGAAATCTAAATTCAAATCATCGTAGAGATAAAATTCCGAGTTTAGATAGAGTTTAACGTTGGTCAATTTACAGTCGTCAAATGTAGTAATATCTTTTGACACAGCATTTTTTCTGCCAGTCTGCAGCGCAAAGATCACGTATCGCGGCTTCTCCAGCTGAGAGGCGGCTTTCACGGTCCACGAATGCTTGGTCGTATTATGCAATAGAGGAAATTCGTATAGATCCCAAGAGCGAAAACTCATATTCAAGTATCGCCCGCTTTCCAACGCGCGTAGCAAGGATAATTTATGGACCTCGCTCAATATTACATGTGGCATACGCCATTGTATCTTGAATAATTCGATATCAGCTTCAGCCGAAGCATGTCCAAATATGCAATTGTTGTCGTTGCGCGAACGTATCAGAATTAATTCGTGACGAGCGTTAATCACAACTCGCTTATAATCTTCGCAAAAACCCAGTAGTATTTTTAGCGGCACGCAAAAATTGAAGTAAGCTTCAGCAGCATTATGTGATATATTCCACGCAGCATTCTCCAAGATTTTACCCCTCTCGGCTGTTAGAGAGACACAGTTTTTAATCGTGGAAGTTATTCCAACGTTTCTGTCGACGATCAATCTCCACACCGTCGAGTTCATATCGAAGTTCATCAAACATAAACGCGACACAATTGTTACCCAATATCACTCTTCCCCCTTCAGCTACTTTACGCACCATCAACTTTCCCTCGACGTATAGAAAACTTTCACATGGTAACGTGTACAAATCTTGATGTTGTATCGGTATCCGTATCTCGTCGCTATATCCAAGCGTTGTGTTGGCGTATGGATTGTACGTATGAGTCTCAATCTTGACGATACGGTCGTCAAAGATCGGCTCGCCTCCGATATTCAAGATGTCAATCATATTGTTCAAGTATTTCGTACGACGAATCCCAATGATTTTAAAAACTCGGGATTCAACGCGCTGAGCTTCTTTTTAGCGTAACCAGATATCTGATTATTGTCACCCGATACCGCAGTCACTCGCCTACTCGCAAAAATATTGTCCCTCGCAAAAATATTGTCTCTCGCGTGCTCCGTGCTTTCGTTCAACACAAGCATTTCATTTGTTAAACGCTTTATTTTTGCCGCCGCCGTATATGCAATCTTACGGTAATTTCCTCTCCTCGAAAATCGAGCAAATGTCCTTATTGATCAACAATGCGTATCGTTAAATCAGTAATGATCCGTGCGACGATCGGTAGATAAATGATCTTTGCTGGCGTTTCCGATATCTTATATCCTGGCGGCACGCTCGGTGAAAATTCATGTATCGTGTGTACGCGCTTGTCATTGCTGTACACTCAAAAAAATGTCTTGCTGATATAAGTAGATTTCTAGGTGTCACAACAAAAATTTATCGCTATTTTTTGTATCTGTTAGAATATTGTCTATTACATATAGAATTTATAGCAGCAATATTCTAATAATATCTTCTAGAAAATTTAGGTCCCATTGCCAAATGTTAATTACTGCATTGGATAAATATGAGTTTCGATACTACAGCTAGAACGATCTTTGTGAGAAATATAACTGCCAATTATAACTGCAGCATCGAAAAATTGAGAGAAATTGTTTAAAAGAGCTAGATAGATTGGGCGCGTTATACAAATATGTTAGATGTGAGGATTATATATTCATTTGTTTCTTGCCGCTAATTTTTTCTGTGTACCACAGCCAAACTTTATAACAAGTATGATTGGCCTTAACATGGATAGGCGCCACAGAAAAACATTCTTTCTAAATTTCACAAACAGTTCAGATATAAATTCTGTCTCTGTCACTTAGATTGATTAAATGCGAAACATATGCGATATCACAGTATTTGCTAATCATTTATGTACCTCAGTTAATTTTGCGCACCCAGAAAATTTTTGCTGTAGTTGCAATACCACTTTTTTGAGTGTACGCGCCAGTGGTTACGCTGCATTCTATACGAATAATATTTACGGTAATAATATTTATCGGTACATCCGATTCGTGCCATTTCCGAGGTTGTAATATACGATTCGACGAGAATCCCAACAACGATCCAACATTGCCCAGTTTACTAAAATTTATTCTATAGACACATTTGATTTCACTTTTTAGCGTATTATGATTAGCGCGAAGCATTATTGGATATTCATCGTGTTCTTCGCCATCAACAATATCGTTGGAATACACTACGCGTCGATGTCGTAAAATTGCACGTCGGAGATATTCGTTTATAGCGTGTAATTCGTACGATCCCTCGGGAATCGTAATTTCCTTATCGTCGTTATCAAAATAAAATTTATTATTCCAAGAATTCACGTTCGATATCGTATGATAAGTTTCAAAATCCGTTAAACCAAGCTCGTAATCGCCATCGTTTAAATCTATAGCCGGAAAGTAGCTTACAGCAAGAACGCTACTCTTGCCAGTCAACGTAAGCGTGAGTGACATGCTGGAAAACTGTCGAACGAATACTGAGTCGCGACGGTGAATTGTCAGGCTTTAAATTCATATCGATCATCGACCGTTTGAAGAAATCGAAGACACAATTGTCTTCAAATACTTTGATTATAATTTTGATATTGTGATTGTATTCCATATTTGCAACATTCTGTCCAAAATATCGCACTAATTCCTTGGGCGGTCGAAGATTTCCAAAACTATCGAAATATATTACACGAGCTCCCCTTTTTGCATACGCAACCCAATGAGTACCGGAACCATCGACGTCATCCAAATTAACGATACCGCTCTCATTTCGTCGTACACCGTTTATCGGTAAATTATTGCGCATGAAAACGCCTCCAAAAAATTGTATACGCATACGTCTTGCAAGTTGTTCCAATTGTACATTGGTTGTTACACCGGCAGGCATTTTTATTTTGACGGTTTTTTTTCTTGGCCGCTGTTGAGAACCCTCGTCCACGCTTGTATTGTAACTTGAGAAAAAAATAATCACGCTCGAGACAAATGTGCAAACGCTGCAAATAATGATGGATGAGATGCAGAAAATGCTTCGGTATGCAACTCACGCGCAGACTACATCTTATTCAGCGCAGGAGAAGAAAGATATATAAAGAATATACGTGGAGTAATTATCTCATTATTGCAAATTATACCTCGATCAAATATGTCGCAAAAGATCTCTGAAAAAGAGCTGCTTGTGGAAGAATTGCATGCTCCAGCGAGAAAAAATTTCCCACGTAGACGTGTCATAGTACGCGGATACGACGATCTGTGGCGGACGTGATCGAGATGCGTCCATATGCACGATTCAACAAAGGCTACAACTACACACTCACAGTTATCGATGTGTTGAGCAAGTATGCGTGGGCTGTACCGCTCAAGAGTAAGAGTGGAAACGAGATGTCGGATACGATCGCAAAGATAATTCGAGACGATGGAAGATGTCCGAAAAATTTTCAAACCGACAGAGGAAAAGAATTTTACAACGCAAATGTACAGAAACTCGTGAAGAAACACAGCATTAATCATTATTCGACGTACCCTATCATGAAAGCCTCGGTCGTGGAACGATTCAACCGAACGTTAAAGAACAATATGTGGAAAATGTTTACGCTTAATGGAAATTACAAGTGGATCGATGCGTTGTCCCGGTTCGTTGGAGAGTACAATGCGCGAAAACATCGTACTATCGGTATGAGACCTATCGATGAGTATGTTTCCACCGAGGGTTCGAATCGGGTCAAAATTGGGTCAGAGTAGGGTCAGAGTCGGGTTGGCTTGCCTGTTTCCACCGGATCAGAGTTGAGCAGAGTTACGCTAGGGTTGCGATAAGATTAGATGTTACCAACTGTACAAAGTACAATATTATGGATCCGAGAGCGATAATGTTAATTTCGCAGTATGAATGTAATATGCAGAAATTATTTCTTATTTTACAAGAACGGCGAAGAAAATCAATACGAAGGTTATGGCGCACAATATTTATTATCACAAATACATATTTGCTTGCATTTGGACAAATGATGATTGCAATGCAAAATTTAAGACAATCTCCGCGATTTTGGATGAAAGTCAGAAGCTCTGACTTTTGGGAAAGAATAGTGCTGACAGAATATTTAGATGAAGATTGGCTCGAAACCTTCGGGATGAAAAAATTTGTATTTGATTACATATGTGACAAGCTACAAAATAGACTGCAACCTGCGGAACCATTTTTGGTAGCTAGAGAAGCAATTTCTGTACAAAAAGCAATTGCAGTTTCCATATTTTATCTTGCAAGTTGCTGTGAATACAGAATTGTTGGTAACTTATTCGGAATTCACAAGACATCAGTATGGAGATGCATTCACAAAGTTGTTGAGGCAATAAATGATATACTACAGCTATTGTGGATCAAGATGTCTAATGAATTTGAATGTCTAATGACTGCTCAGGTATATGAAGAACGAACACACATTCCACAACTCATCGGAGCTATTGACGGAACACACATTCCTGTGTTACCACCTACAAATGGCTATAGAGATTATATTAATAGGAAAGGATGGCCATCAATAATATTGCAAGGAGTAGTTGATCATACATTAAGGTACATGTAATAAGTTATACAATTATTATAAAACTCTATAATGATATTATGTACTCACGTACAATGTTTTAAATTAAGGGGTTACATACCTTTGTCGCGCGCAAGAATGGCCTATTTTCGGGAATTTTTTTTTCAGTAAATAATGCAGTAATCAATACAGAGTTTTCTTTATTTTATTTGTTATATATTTGAGTATATGTATATAAAAAATTATTAAGTTTCATAAAAAATTGTAACTTTTATGGCAAGTTGCATGCACCAATGATGAGCGTTCATGATCCTAGTGTCTGCATGATTTTGCATTGCAGGTTAGTTCGATCTGAAAAATAAAAATATTTTCTTATAAAGAAATGTTATAGTTACGATCTATCGAGGGGGATTCTCTAATTTATAAAAATTCACGAAATTAGACAACCTGAAAGAAAAAGTTACAATTTTACCTCAAAATTTGTCCACTTTTTTTGTTATAAAAAAAAAACAAGATCGAAAATCGGAAAAAGCTCCCGATAGATGTTAGAGAATTTTATGAAGAAAATTTTTGTTAAAATTTTATCCAAAAATATTAAAAACTCGCTGAGTTATCGTGCAGACACTGACAAAAAAAGACGTTTTGAGAAAAACGCATTTAAACTTTTAAAATGAAAACTTTTTAATATATCTTTTATAAATCGAACTTACGATTACTCGGCTATTCCGGAGCCATAAGAAGTACCTTCCTGAGCTTCATTTGCCATATTTAGCATTGATTTTGCCTGCCTACGAGCAGTTCTCGCCTCCTTTATCTGTTGCTGCGCCTTGATCCTAGCGTGCATCAATCGGTTTGCGTCCTCTTGCTGACAATAATCGTAAGCGTTTCGTCCAATTTGTATGCCCAATACATCTAATATTCGAAGATAGGCATCGGCTCCGTCATTGAAAGTACTCGCAGCCACATAAGCAGCAATTTCAATTATTCTAAGGTTGCCAAAAGTCGATTTCGGAGCGATCTTCCAAATTTTCTGATTATAGCTTTCATTATTGTTTTCTGTGTAACCTCCTAGACATCTTTGCAGCAATTCTTCTTTACTTAGGGCTTCGTACACAGTCGAGCGCGTCTCGATGCGTTTCGAGCTCGGTGCACACCAAGCGGTCGAGCGCGTGAGTCGTGTCCACTCTCGCATTTTCGTTCATATCTTTGTCAATTTTGTGAATATTTTAATGCGCTTTGAATCATTGATTTTTGAAACTATATACAATTTAATAAGCCGATAAAAAAAAAATCGATTTTTTTTACTCGACAAAGGTATGTAACCCCTTAATAGATTTAGAAATATTAATTGCCATGCACCTGGGTCGGCACACGATGCAGCAGTTTTCAAAGAGTCAAATTTGTTTCGGTACTACAAACATTTAATACCACAAGTGAGATAACAAATCTTATTATTAAAATTAAATTATTTAATTCTCTACTCACAATGATGGACAGAAATAGTTAGACATAGATTACTCAATTAACTAATTAATTATATTAGCAATATTGGAGTAGGAGTTAAAAATTGCTATATTCAAGACTATAGAAAAAATATTATTACAGAATATTCAAATTTAAATAAAATTATTAATATATTAATTAAATCAAAATATTAATATATTTATATATTTCTTGTATAAATCTTTCAGAAAACAGTGACACTAAATGATATTGAAATACCCTTTATGATAATGGGAGATCCAGCATATCCACTGCTTCCATGGCTGCTGAAAGGGTATACCAGATACAGACGTCTAACGCCGGAAGAAGAATCATTTAATGTTTATTTAAGAACTGGACGTGTAGATATAGAAATGGCATTTGGACGCTTGAAAACGCGATGGCGTCGCATTTTAAAGAGGATTGATGTCCACTATACTTTTGTGCCCCAAGTTGTAGCTGCTTGCTGCGTGCTTCATAATATTGTGGAATCTTACAAGCAAGAATTCAGACATGCATGGATGAAAGAGATTGATGAATGTGATATACTTTTTCCACAACCAGAAGAAACAAAGTCACGCGAATATGATGATTTGGATGCGTCAAACATTAGAAATGTACTACTGAATCATTTATCACAATTTCCCCTACGGAGATCATTTTGTTAATATACAGGGCTAGTTTTCTGCATGCATTGAAAATCAATAATTTCTATAAAATCAATAATATTTTGTAATTTTATAACTCAATGTATGATGTATTTATTTTACAATGTATTTAATATGTATGTAATGTATTACAATGTTTCAATATTAATATTTGTATAGAAAAATAAATATTTTTTATAGTATAAAAGACTTACTTAGTATGTGAAAGACTAGTTATGAAAGACTATAAAATAAAAAGTACATTATAATAAAGAATATTTTATAACATAAAATTATTTTATATAACATTATTATATATTTAAAATATAAATCATATCTTAAAGTTTTTTTAGTAGAATATAAAATCTTCGAAGGTTACTTATAAAATAAACAATTAATAAATGTGTAACAGTGACATATTAAAATAATACGCACAAAATAATACGCACAAAAAGGATAAACTTAAAAAATATGTAATGGATAATCTTTGTACTTTAGCAATTATATACTCTTTTGCACTATTGACTATTTTAGTCATTTAAAATATAAATCAAATCTTAAAGTTTTTTTAGTAGAATATAAAATCTTCGAAGGTTACTTATAAAATAAACAACTAATAAATGTGTAACAGTGACATATTAAAATAATACGCACAAAACGAGGATAAACATAAAAAATATGTAATGGGTAATCTATGTACTTTAGCAATTATATACTCTTTTGCACTGTTGACTATTTTAGTCATTTTGAGCATATTCTAAATATTCAACATTTTCATACTCGGTGTTTTTATCATCTTCAAGTACAGAACAAGATAATGTTTCACTTCGTGATGTAGTAGATGTATGAAGTAAAGTGGATGGATTTTGAAGTGACTGTGTGATTTCTGGTCGAATGGAATTTGGAGATAATATTGTAAATTTGGAAGTCGCTTTTTCGGACTGATCTGACTTTGGACAAGCTTGCGTTTCGTTCTGACGTGAAATCATTGATTGCATAGGATATGGCTGATTTAATTGAGTTTCTGTAAACATCGGTCTCATTGCTGGCATAGTTGAAACCCCAGAAAATTGCTGAAACGTTGGATAACTTGTAGGAAAGGGCGAATTCAACTTCTGCAGTCCCGTGAGCAACATTTGAGTTTGCTGTACAAAGATATGATTGTATTGATTGAACATTTCCTTATCAAGCTTGCGCTGCTCTTCAATAGTTTTTGCGAGTAGCTTTTCTTGTGATTCAATTATTCGTTCTGTAAAGTTTTCCATAATATTCTTTAAGCCAGATCGTGAACCTTCGCGTCTTGGATATGTAGGTGTTTTACATATTTTACGTTTTTTCGAAGAAGAAGCGCATAACTTTTCAGAGTTATCAGATTCATACGATTCTAAAGGAGGTGTTGAGGTGGTTCTGCTATCTTCCGATAAACAGCTGGATATTGGTGATGGACTATATAGCATATCAGAAGATGATGATCTTTTGTGACGAATAGGAATAAATGGCAACAGACTAGAATGATTCCTAGTATGTTCTATGAATTTTTCTGCCTGTGATTCATGACAATCGTTTGATGTAATTACGGACATTTCATCATCACTTGCACAACTGGAAGTCTCATCATCTAAAAAAACACATTATTAAATGATTAATTTTATATGTGTGATGTTAGTGTGTTAGTATATATGTAGATTAGATTAGATTAGATTAGAATGTCTTTATTGTTCCCCAAAGGGGTTACAAATATTTACATCTCTTAGCGCATCATATACATCTCCTTAATCTATCCTAACTTATACTATTTAAACTACTTAAACTAACTTATGCTATCCTTATTCTATCTTTCCTTCCTGCCTATACACACACACACGCTAAATTCCTAACCCATCTTAATCTATTTTGGACATCCGCTTCCGGTTTTTAATACTTTACTTCACCTTCTCTCCTCTTTCCTTCCTTTCTCCTTCATTCTCTCTCATTCTTTCACTCCCTCTCTTCCTCCCCTTCCCTCCCCTCTGCCCTATCCCCCCTTCTCCTCAATACTTCCTTCATCCATTCTTCCCCCTCCCCTTCCTCTCCTAATATTCTTTCCACCGCCTCTTGCCAACTTTCCTCCCCCTCTCCTTCTCCTCTCCGCATCCCACCCATACATGTTCCCATGTCTCTCTCTCTCTATTACACACCCTACATACTTTTTTCTCTTCATTTTCCCAATACCTACTTTCCCTCATTTCATTACCTAGCCTAAATCTTGTCATCCTTCCCCACCTCCTCTCTGACAAACCCTTTTTCAAATACTCTGGTATTCCCTCACTCTTTATTCTCTTGTACCATCTATTAAGCCTCGACTCCTCTATTCTTTCTTTTCTCTCCTCCCTCTGTAACTCCTTGTCTTTCCTTTCCGCTTCCTCGTACTCTATCATCCCTCCCTTTCCCTCTCTATTCCATGCCAATTCCTCTATCCCTGTTTCCCTGAAATATCTCTCTCTGTCCTTCTCCCATTCCGAAACTCCTCTACCCTTTTCTGACCTTTTCTTGATTTCTTCCAAACACTCCTTCGCTAAACCCCCTCCTTTCCCTTCTTCTAGTCTTTTTTCGAAATTCCATGCTCTTCTTGCCGCCCTACTTCTAAGTTTATCTCTTTTTAATTCCTCCCTTACCATGTATCCTGGTGTTCTCCTGTCTACTCCTAGTAACCACTTTAAGAATCTTTCTTCTACCTTCTCTACTTTATCCCTTTCCTTCCAACCCCATACCTCTGCTCCACAACTTAACACCGTACAAACTAATGCATCAAAAAGCCAGGTCCTCTTCCCTATATCTTTTCCAAATTTTCTCTTCCCTATACTCCATACTTGCCCCATAATTCCTTACCCTGTCTTTTACATGACCGTCCTGTCTACCATTTGCTTGAAACACGTATCCTAAATATTTTATTTCTTTAACCTCCTCTATCCTCTTCCCTTTCCACATCCACTTTACTCTTTTTCTCCTACCCCCTCCCTTTCTAAATACCATTATCTTTGTTTTCAATACGTTTACGTCCAGTCTCTTATTGTCCATGTATCTTTCAGTCCTTGCTAACATTGCCCTCATCTCATCCAGTGATGCCAGAATGCCCACGCTAGCAACACGCAACCATAGTGGGAGGGATACGCACACAAACGAAAACCGTGTACATGTAATGCGCAGAACGCAAAATACTCCTTCCATTCCTTCATCTGTATCTCTTCCTCTACTCCTTTCCTTTTCCTCCTCTCCCTATTAACTATCTCCCATACTTTACTTTCCGTTCTCGCTTCTCCTGCTTCCCTTATTAATCTTTCTCCCTCCTCTTTCTTTTTCCTTTCACACATCTCCTTGTATACTCTCTTTTCCTCTCTATACCTTCCTCTCTCTTCTTCTCCTCTCCTCCATTTCCTCAACTTAAGCCTTACTTCCTTCTCTTTCTCTATACACTCCTTATCCCACCCCCCCTTTCTTTTCTCTTCCTTTCCTTCCCCCTTCTCGCTCTCTTCCAAGGCCTTCTTTATCCTTTCATTCATTTTCTCTATCTCCTCTTCCGTCCCTCCTTCTTCCCCTCCTATATTTATTTCTCCTATTTCCCTCCTAAATTTCTCTCTCCCCTCCTCATTCCATACCCCTCTCCTGCCTTTCTGTCTCACTTTCCTTTTCTTCTTCCAACTGTCTTCCCCTTTTATCCAGCAAATCACCGGGTGATGATCCGAGTCTATGTCCTCTCCTATCTCTAATCTTTCTATTTTTTCTCATATCCCTTCATTTCCTAATACATAATCTATTACCGTGTTTCCCCTCCCCCCGGTATACGTATATTCTCCTTTTTCATCTCCTCTTATATTCCCATTTATTATACTCCATCCAGTTTCCTCTAGCACCACTACCAATCTCCTCCCTTCCCTATTACTCTTCTTATCTTTGGAGTTCCTATTCTTTCTAATCTCTTCCTCCTCCCCCAAATTTACCCTTCCTCCCATTTCTCCTGTTCTGGCATTAAAGTCACCTTCTATTATTATTCTTCCTCCTTCCTCCTCTCTCTCTTCCATCCACTTCTGTAACCCCTCTATCTTCCTCTCTAAGTCCTCGTTCACATATATTCCCACTATTCTCCACTCCTCCCCCCC
The DNA here is from genome assembly GCA_009859135.1 of Formica selysi. Lineage (NCBI taxonomy): Eukaryota > Metazoa > Arthropoda > Insecta > Hymenoptera > Formicidae > Formica > Formica selysi. Next base: position 130,942 of record WHNR01000109.1, on the reverse strand, counting down.
CCCGCTTTTCAATGTCCCCGTCATCATCCCTTCCTCCATCATTTCAATTTCTCCTATCTCCATTTCCCTTTTTCTTCTTATCCCCATTATCATTCCTCCCATTGCTCTTCCTTTTTTATTCTTGCTGCTCGCATTTAAAACCCTTCGGTAACCTGCTTTTTACTCCCCTCCATCCTTTCTCATCTACCCATGTCTCCATGAGTACTATAACGTCCCACTCTCCAATCCTATCCCAAAAACCCTTATCTTTGTTTTTCAAACCTGCTATATTCCAGAAAGTTATGTTCCATATCTCTTCCTCCTTACCACCTCTTTCACGTCTCTCTGTTCTCCCTCTCCTCTCTTTCTCCCCCCTTATCACTCTCCCACTTGTCCTCCCCTCCTTCTCCCCTGTCCCTATTACTAGTTACCTCTCAACTTCCTTCTTCTTTATTCCCCCTGTCTCTCTCTCCTATGACCTACTCTCTCCCCTTCACTTCCCCTCTTTCACTTTTCAATACTTCCTCTTCCATTTCCACCATTTGCCATCTATTTGCAATCCCCCATTACCCATCCGTACCCTCCTGCCTTCTCCTTCCTCTTTCCTGGCTATCTCCCTGAGCCTCCATCTAACCTTTCTTTCCTCCCATGTTAAATCATCCTCTATCCTTTCCTCTCTTCCCCTCAACTTTTTCTTATTCTCCATAACTTGTCTTTTCTGTTCAATGCTCCCTAACGTCACCACCACCATTCCTCTCTCTCCTTCCGTCATTATCCCAACTCTTTTCACACTCTCTATTTTTATATCTACTCCTAATATTTCCAAGATCTTTTCTACTCCTCCTCTTACATCTCCTTTTTCCATTCCTACTCTCCTAATTACTATATTTCTCCTTCTATCCTCTCGTTCCTTCCGCTCTAATTTTCTTTCTATTACCTTTATTTTTGTTTCTAATTCACCTTCTCCTACTACCCCTGTTCCCTCCTTGCCCTCCTCTCCTACTCTTCCTTTCCCTTCCTTTATCCACTTTTCTAATTTCCTTTCCAGATTTTCTATCCTTCCTCTCATCTCCCTTCTCTCTTCCTCCCATTCCCTCTCCCTCTCTCCAAATTCCTCCCTTATCTTTTCCAATTCCTTTTTTATCCCTTCTCCTTGCCCTACTAAAACATCTTTGATCACTCTTAAATCCTCTCTTATCTCTTCTCCTAGCAATTTTATCCCTGTTATTATATCCTTTCTTAATTCCTCCCTCAATTCCCTCTTCCATCCCTCTCTATCTTCCTCCTTTCTCTCCCCCATTGCCTTTGGTGATCTTACTATGATTTTACTTGATCTAAAAGTAGACTCCTCTTCGTTCTTATTATCCTCTCTCTCTCTTCTTTTTCGAAAACTCTGATATATCTCCTACACTTCCTTTTCTCTCTCTCAAATGCTTTATACCTCCTTTATCCATTCTCCCCTGCTTCTCTATCCTTGTTTCCCTTTTCAGCTTCTTGTTTTGTTTCCTTTTCTCTACTTATCTCCTCCTTCTCGTCTCTATTTGACTATCCTTGTTTCCCCTCTATCTACTCTCTTTGCTCCGTGCTCTGCCGCTCACTAGCGCTCCCCTCACTTTTCCCTATCGCGCGCTGTTTCCCTAGCGCCCCGTCGCGTCTATCACTCTACCTATTCTATACTCCGTGCCCACTCGCACCCAACAGCCGGCTCGTAAATGCTCTTTTATTCCCTTCCCTTCTCACATCCAGTTCTCCCTTCACTCCTTCACTCGCTCTTTCACCTCCACTCGCTCTCACTCAACACTTATCTCCCGTCACTCTTCTAATTCTCCTCTCAACCACCGTCAAACAGTACCTTCCACACACACACGTGTCACACTCTACGTACCGGAAACGGAAGTCCTAGTGTGTTAGTATATAAAATATTTATAATAATTAATTTGATATAACAATGCCGCAATTAAATGTAAATTTAAACATTCAAAAATTGTACTTGGTTCTGGAGACAGTATGATGGAATCTACACCACTTTGATTTACAATTGGTCGGTGGCCAAATATTTCACTTAATTCTTCGAAATAAGGACACTTAATTTTATCTTTGGTTCCTGCGCCACTTACTGATAAAGCATCTATTGAAGCTTTAAATCGTTCTGTAAATAAAAAAATCATTAAATGTAAAAGATAATTACACAAAATCTACGATTGCAAGATGAATTGAAATTTATTGTCAAATTTATAAAATAAATGTAGTCATTAGCAAGTTATAGTAAATAAATGGTAATAATTATGTTTTAATTTACGTACTTTTCAACGCTTTAAATTTATCTAAAAGTTGCGTGTGTGTTTTATTATATCCTTTACTCTTGAATGTTTCTTCTACTTTTTTAAAAATTTCTGAAGTTCTGAGCTTCTTTCCGTCCATCAATGTTATCACTTGCAATTCTTTTATAGTTGCTAAAAAACACTCTGTTTCCTCGACATCCCAAGTTGCCGGCTTCTTTTTTTCTTGATTTTTTTTCATTATTTTAAATAATATATAAGTATTCGTATAACCACAACACGATGTACACAGCACAATTTCCTTCCGTTGGCAACACTGCAACTAACTCGAATCTTGTCGTTTCCACCGAACCTCATTTGGACCCTACCTTAAAATTTTATTGGGTAGAGTTCAACTTTAAGTTTGGTGTTTCCACCGCAAGAACGCTCACCCCAACCCGACTCTGATTCGACTCTGACCCGATTCGAACCCTCGATGGAAACATACTCGATGTTACCCCCGCGATCGCCGATAAACTTTTAAATACGGTATACAGCAACGTAAAGATTGCGGCATCGGCAAGATTCAAAGTAGGCGATCCGGTACGCGTGAGTAAAGTCAAGACCATCTTTAAGAAAGGTTACACGCCAAATTGGTCGACCGAAGTGTTTAAGATTGTTAAAGTGCAGAAAACTAATCCCGTGACCTATGTACTCATAGATTCATGTGGAAATCCCGTCGCCGGCGGATTTTACGAATACGAGTTACAACGCGTTGCTAATCCCGACGTACATCTCGTGGAAAAGGTGATACGCAAAAAGGGCGACGAGGTTTATGTGAAATGGCTGGGATTTGATGCAACGCACAATTCTTGGACACATAAAAATAATATATTATAAATATGTTAACAATAATACATAATATTAAAGATATTTTACAAATATAAACAAAATTGTAAACTTTATAAAATATACATATATAATAATTTACAATAAATATACATATAATATTAATTTACAATAAATATACGTAATTTTTATTTACAATAAATATACATGATTTTTATTTACAAAGGTATTTTATAATGTCCCCACGGTAGCGTGTCGGTGGTTTCGGGTACGATATACCGCTTGTCATCGTACGGACTTAAAGCAATTTTTGTCTCGCGAATAGTGTATACTTCGTGTAATTTAGATCTTATACAAGACTGCTGACGCGTCATTTCAATCTCTTCGTTCAAACACCGCATGTAATCGTCGAATGTTATCGTTCTCGCGACGACGTTACTCTTGACGCCTTTTACTTTTTTCGTGTCTTTCTTACCATCTACTCGCAACGCGTACATTTTTGCCCTAAGCCCGACGAATTCGGTCATGATGGCGCCATTATTTTCATCCTTCATTAAACCTGGTATCTTTTTATTCGCGAGCGGTATACTGTACACATTGTCACAAAATTTGGTTTTGTGATCATCGCCTCTGCGCCATATCTTCCATCCCAATGTGTCACGAGCTTAATATTAATATGATTGCGTACATTTTCCATCGTTTTGCCAAATACCGCATTATTCATTAATTTATATACATTTTTTCAAAATCATTTTTCGCGAGTGTTCGTAATTGTGTATTGAGTTCGATATAACTGCGAAGCCATGGAGATTGCGAAAACTGTAATATTCGATGTATTTTTGTAACGCGAAGTCCATGTCGCGTGCATTGCTGCAGGTTGCGGTAATGTATTACGTAACGTTTCTTATCATATAAGGTTGCGAGCAGCTTATCCTGCCGATTACCAGGTGGTTTGTCGCGTGTCGGGCAAAACGGTAGGTCAGTGTGCGCATCGTGAACACGTTGCGGATACTCGAGATCGACTTCAAGGATGTAGCCTATAGACGAATCGAGCGCGATCGATGATGTATCAAAATCGGATACGTCGTCGACCCATCGAAAATCTGCATAGGGCAAGGGTTGACACATTGCCCATCCGTATAAATTATTTACATCAAAGTACATGAGATACGTTGAAGGTTTCGATGGATCGTACGATTGCATATACTTGTTATTAGCATGTGCGTATCTGTTGGAACATTGACTCAAACCACTGCGTATTCCGCGTTCGATAAATAAAACCATGTCGATATCCGCAAGCAATTCGAATGTAATATTCGTATGCTTCAACATGGCGTCCCACGTGTATCCGGGAAGAGTGTAGTAATACGCGGGGTCAAGCCCATAACTTTTAATACAACTCTCGCGGAAATTTTCAAAAATGTCTGCTAATAACAAGACATCAATTTTGAGATACAAGTCGCTATATTCGCCCAGCGTTCGAATGGAGAACCGCTTCCAGACGTTCTCGGCGTGCGCGTAATCGCTCTCGGATATTGTGTCACCGGTCAAGGAACTGTAAAATGATTCGCGCTGTGGTAAACACGTATCTTGCAACCTGTCGAGGCAGTCAATATATTCGTACGGAAAGACGGCCTTCCGTGTTAATAAATTGAAATTGTCATTCGATAAATTTAGAAATTCAGATTTTAAAATTTTGAGTTTGTCTTTATTCAAGAATGATGCCAATTTATCGAGACTAGCTATGAGAACTTTATACGAATCGATAAAACGCAATTTAATATGATTTTTTGATTTCTCTTCGCCAAGTTCAATATTTTTCGTAAATGATATATATTTTTTTTTTGTTATCGGAAGTAACTCGATTCCCCCTTCGAACGCTGTATCTATTTCCTTTATAATAAAATGTGCATCGTAATCGGATAAATTATGAAAAACTATTGGAATGCAAAAAGAATCTTTATAATTTAAATTGCAATTTGAATATGCGGGACCTCTGTGTCGCCCTGTCAGATGGCAATGATCGCGTACGCGTGTCGTCTTGTACGAATGGTTTCTCGCAAATGTGACATTGTGTCGCGCTATGAAATTTTTCCCATTCATCAGATGTTAAATTTACCATGGGGACATTAGCTGATAAAATAATTTTTACACGTTGCGCTAGATTTTTTAGTTCTTCGGCGAACCATGATATGCAATCGATACCGCGACGGGAATGATACGCGGATAACGAATCGTCGTACGAACAATGTACATAATAAGCAATACTGAATACTTTATGATGTTGGTAGTTTCATTCTTCCTCCATCTTCTCCAAAACACACTCCAAGTCAGCGTACACGACGAAAGGAAGACGCTCTTTCCGATTATACTTGTTGAACGTGAGCCACTTGTCCTTATCGCTCGGTAATCGTATAGCGCACTCGTTCATCTCTCGACAGTCCACCATATGTGACTGTAACTTGTCGTTCGAGCCAAAGTAGTGCAAACATCTGTAAAAGAAATAATTTTTAATTTTTGTTCAAAGATTTCTGCAATATAATTAATTAAATATATACGTACCGATCGCAGATATATTTCTTGTGTTTTTTTTTGCTCAATTGTGTGCGACCTCACGAGCCTGGATAGATTCTTGATCCACGCGAAATGTCCAACGTTGTTGTCTTTAATGTACAACAAGTTGACGTGTTTGTCTCTTTTTAGCTCACTCAGACGTATCGGGACAATGTTCTTTTCCTCGATACTATATACATTGATTGAGATATCGTTGGCAAGTTCGAATTTTTTAATTTGGTTCACAGTCACTGGAAACTCAATGTCTTGGAGATTCAGCACTGTCGTATAATGAGGATACGAAGATACTCGATAAACATAACTTTCAGCTGGATGTAGAGCGGCAACCACAGACCACGCGAAACACGCATTGTCATTAGATTGCACATTGATCACCGCTCTCTTCATTATTATCGCCCGCGGTAATTTTATATGACATCCCGCGCGCAAAGGATTATATTTATTTATATTTTATACAGTTTATTTATATTTTATACAGTTAAATCGAGTATTCGCGACAATGCCCACCCGCTATCGCGTTCCTGAAATTCTTCGAGCGATGCTAGAGTGGGCTCGACAACGCGCCGCTCATACCATTCGCGTAAATCGGATGTGCGAAAGAGTTCATAGTTTCTCGTATTGATACTTTTATTTGCGCGTTTATCACCCGTCACAAATTCACCATTGAACAATGTATTAATTTTCACGTTAAAGTGTTTTTTCATCACATTTTGCACGTGTTCGAGCACAATGTCTTTGGCATCCTCGAAAAATTGACGAGGCTCGATATGATTATGATTTATAATCGCACCAGTCAATATGCGATTCTCGAACGCCGTATCGATCTCTCGCCAAATCAATCCGTGTTGTCGCGTACTGCATCCTGCACCCGCATGTACAAAACGCCTGCGTAACGAGTTCTTCAATCCCTCGAGTCGCGCAATTCGGGCAATCAGCGATTGTCGAATCCCGATCGATAATCGTGGACGTTTGATTCGACTTTGCTCTTCCAACGATTCGATATATTCGTCGCATCGTTGTTCCCACGCAACGTACTCCTCTATCGAATTTACCCTTGCAGATTGCTCGCGCAGATTTCGTTCGGCACTGTTTTCCGCCATATTTCCAATTTTGTGCCAAAAATTTTGCTAACAAGATGCGCTTATTAGTAGCTCTTGTCTCGGAACTCTTGGCGAAAATACTGACAGGGTGTGCCTCTTTACTATGATTTTATATTCTATCTTGATGTCTCTTTCCATCATGTGTATCAACTAAATCTTTATTTCGCGGTTTGTCACGTACATTTTGACTAATGTCGATTATTGCATTTTTTTTGTCGTCTAGAGATGATGTCAAATCCCAAGTGCATCGCGAAAGTTTCAAATTACATGCTGCTGTCCAAGTATGTTAGTGCAATTTAACCATGAGGATTATCCTTATATTTCACGATTTTGTCATGTTTTGACACGCGCGTTTGAATTCTGATATCTAGGGGTGATGTCATCGCGAAGCAGCCACACATCAGCGCTTGAAAATTTTATATTACGTTGCATTTTTTTTGTGCATTCCGCTAAATCTCACCCCTGGTGATGATGATGTCATCTCAGCCCAGATGCATCGAAAAAGTTTTAAATTACTTGTATATTAACACAAATTAACCTTGATAATTATTCTTATATTTCATGATTTTGTCATGCTTTGACACGCGCGTTTGAATTCTGATATCTAGGATGATGTCATCGCGAAGCAGCCGCACATCAGCGCTTGAAAATTTTATATTACATTGCATTTTTGTGCATTCGGGTAAATCTCACACCTGGTGATGATGTCATCGCGAAGCAGCCGTACATCGGCGCTTGAATAGAAAAATTGAAAAAAATATCGCATCGGCAATAATCCCCACCACATTGCAATTTTGCAACGCTAATACATATTTTAAATATGTTTAATACGTTCAGTATTGCATCGACCACTTGTGTGAAAGGTTCATATAAAAAGGAAGCCGCATGAATTATTACGTTCCGATTCAAGATGCTGATGAAACTTCACTGTGTAAGAAGAAGAAATGTAACAAGTAAGTTTTAATTAATGTAAAGAATTTTACACCTTTTAAATATTTATATAAATAATATTTTATTACTCCCTAGCATTTCATCCGAGCCTCGTTGTGCAGTTTGTATACTTGGAAGACGATACGCCTTAACCCCGACGTCATGCAAATATTTGGACATTGGAATAAACGTTGAAGCTGTATCTTGCGTGGAATTGGTTCTCGGCGATAATCGGGGCAATCAAATAATATTGCCTTTTGAAACATGGAAATCGCTGATGCAGACACGTGGGGACATTGAACGGCTTCTACAATCGACTGAAATCCCATTGCGGATTCGAGATTTAACATTCGAAGTGGTTAAAATATCTGATTCGAATATTATAAAAATAGGATTATCCAATAATTCTTTATATATGAAACCGCCAACTCTATTCTATTTATTCGATTTTGAAAAATGCATAGATCATATGTATTACTGGTTATGCGAAAATACGCATATTGTAAATGAAAAATTCAAACAATTTGTAACTGTTTTACAACAGAATAATATCGCTAATGTACGCGACGCTGCAAAAACGATACATGAAAGTGATATGTTTAACAGCGAATCGCTCATAGATTGCGAGTTATTGACATGTGCTGTAAATGATATTCTTCACGAGGCTTGTAATAAATAAGTTATTTTACTAATTATCTGTGAATTTAATTATTTATCCAATCCTTTATGTATGTATGTATGAATAAAAACGGTGTAATAGATATGCACAGTCTGCAAAACTTAAATCTTTTTCTCGACACATTCTGCTAAAGATGTAGAAAAATGATGAGGTGGATGAGACCTGATACTCCAGTTAGAAGGAGACAAAAGATATTAAATTAAAATATATATAATCGAGAGGAGTGTGCAACGTTATAGTACGCAACCGTCTACGCCCTTACGACGATCTTAACAATATGTATTATGGCTGACGAAGAAGTTATGGTTATTGATGATGGTGAGGATGTCATTCTCGAAGATGACAACTTGATGGCATTTGAGAATTTGTTGGAGGATTCATCAGACGAAAACCGCGTACTTTCGGAGGATTCCGATTACGATAGTGACTGCAGTATTGATATTACGGAGGACATAAAGCAACGTACTTTAAACCGAGTTGAAATAAATAGTTTAGGTGCGGTGAAAATGTGCTGTATATACTTTTATTATAAAAGTGACGTCAACGAAAAATTTTGCATATTCTGTTTTATGCGAATTTCAGACTTATTTACGAATATTCGTGTTTTGCGAGAACATGAAAGTGCAATTTATGCACTAATCCTGGGATCGTCTTGCACAGAGTGTAGAAAACCGCTGTATCAGATAATGCCCTGCTATATGTACCCAATTTGCATTGTATAAGCTGGACAAAAACTTGTGTTGTGAAAAGACTTGAATAGGAAATATGGAGAAACCCAAATACATTGCGCGTTTAGAACAATATCTATGGGAGGATTTCATAGAGGCGGACTCGGCGTGTGCATGCGAGTTATGGGAAAGAACGTGCCTTGAATGTCTCGAGTGGTTGGAAGAACAGTATCGACTCGCGATTTTACAACAGAGGTGCGGAATCCAATCGCTGTTTGGCCGAATCGCGCGACTTGAAAGTTTAAGACATTCGTTACGCAAACGTTACAAACCCATAGATGTCCGTGTCCCGGCGCTATCGACAAATACTCCTGTGACTTCAATTGTACAAATGGTACAAGGCCGAGAAATCGGCTTGAAGAAATCTAATACAATAGATTTGGATCATTGTCTGAGAGATCATGAAGAAGTGATGTACAAGGAATGGGATTTTGATATATAAAACGCAGCTGACGTCTCGTTATGAACCGCATTGAAATACTCGAAGAATTAATTGTATCTATTTTTAAAAAATTTTAAATTAAATATTTTTTAAAAATATTTAAATTCTTATACTGATAAGAATTATATTTTTCTGTTTCAGATGGAGCGTCACCTTTAAATTTTGTTATAATTATTATATATATATATATATATATTTTATATCATTATTATTATTTTATATTTTATATTTTATATTTTACACACACACGCACGCACGCACGCACGCACACACGCACACACACACACACACACACAATTATATGATATACATATTTCGAATAAACTTATTATTATTATATTAAAAAATATCGATTATTTCTGCGCCTTCTTCTTTCCTTTTCCTACATGCATGCCTCGCATTATTTCTCTCTTTCTCCCTCCCAAGTGCATGCGAACGTCATCCTTTTCCCACGCCAATGCGGATGCTATCCTTCTCCTACACGCGTGCATGCCTCGCGCTATCCTTCTCGCACCGCCTTGCGAATGCCGCATCATCCACGTGCATGTCTCGCGCTGTCTCTCTCTCTCTCTCTCTCTCTCTCTCTCTCTCTCTCTCTCTCCCAAGTGCATGCCTCGCGCCATCTCTCTCCAACGTGCATGCAAACGCTATCCTTGTCTTACGCTCATATGGACGCCTCGCGCTATCCTTCTCCCACGCCCATAGAATATCATTACCGCTCTCTCCAACACATTGCGGACGCCTCGCGCTATCCCTCTCACACCTACTCGCGTGCGTTCCCTCTTCCCCGTGGGTCCCTCGCTAACCGATTTCGTGCGGTCACCCTCCCCCCTCTCCGCGGATCCCTCGCCTACCGGTTAGGTTAGGTTAGGTTAGCGGGTCCCTCGCCTATCGGTTAGGACGCGGTCCCCCTCCCTCCTCTCCGCGGACCCCTCGCCAACTGGTTAGGACGCGGTTCCCCCTCCCCCCTCTCCGCGGACCCCTCGCCTATCGGTTTCGCCGCGGTCTCCCCGCGTGACGTCATACCCCCCGCTCCGGTTTCCCCTCGCCCCTCACCCCCCCTCAGAGGACCATGGCTTAGAACCGCCCTAGATACACTACTATTATTATATATAATTTTTATATCTAATGTAATATTAAAGAAAACATTTTCTTACATTTCCTCTTGACGGAAGAAACCACCACCTTCTCGCGGTTTCCGTTGAGCAATAACATGTACGTTGTTCATTTATAAAATTGGCTTATATTAATATTTGTTTGATTAATACGGTAGAATACTTTATATTATTGAAAAAATAATGCTTTTCTTCTTTTATTTTACTACATATATATATATTTATTATTATTAACCAAGTAAAAACTATACTATTAGAATAATTTATTCGAAGCAATATATAATTTAATTTTGTATTTCATGTTTTTCGTGCTAACAATAAGTTATCTTTTTAATCAACAACAGATTTTTTTCAATATTACTAATATGATTTTATGGGAAAAAGGCGTACACGTTGGCCAAGAGTGGATTTTTATCATTTATATTCTTTCTATTCTTTATTTCTTTAAATAATTTACATCTTTTATATACAGGGTGTCCTAGACCACCCGTACACCCCTTTTCTTTCAAAAACTAAGCATTTTAGAGAAAAACGTTTTGAACAAAAATTGTTTGAGGTCAAAAATGGTTTTGAGGGGAACATAAGTGATCGACGTTATTGCAGTAAGGGTTAAGTAGTTTTATGATGTACTATTTGTAATAAAATCCGCAATATAATTGTGCTATTTTATATAGTATATATAATATTTATTTGGGGGGGGACATAATAGCATAATTTTATAAAAATAAAATGCATTTTAATTTTCGCGAGAGAATCTATGTTCGGGAGTTCATCTCGACGAGATCGCCCGAAACTGAGAGAGACGCTCAAAGATGAGCGAGAAGCGGTGTGTAACGCGAATCCGTAGATCCGCTGGAGGATAAGGAGATTGAGAAAAGAATCGAGTGCAGAGTGTTAGTAATGTTCCCTTTATTTTGAATAATAGGAGCGAGCGACGGCACGTATTCCGCGAATCTGACGGAAATCTTCAAAATGTCCTGTTAATGACTGCCCTTTTTCGCGGTTCGGAAATCTTGATGAAGAGCTTCTTGCTAGAAACTCTCGCGAGAGCGGAAATCTTGCACGCGAACACCGGATGGAATTTGGCGCGAGGCAGAGGACATTCGCGATGCGGTTAACAAGCGTCGACTCCCGGACTCCACAGAATTAACATTCACAATGTCTTAGCACTAACTGAATGAAGAATACAGTTTGAGATATGACCGAATTGCTCGCCGCGAGAATATGAATGCGATATTATGCGAGACAATTCGGACCGAATATGAGACGAGTAAGCCTACTGCATACGCGACACGAGCGAGAATATGCGAAGTGCGAATGCGAAAAGTCGATGTATTTCGACCGGCTCGAATCGTTGTCGTAGGCAGACTAAATCGACCGACCGCGGAAACTCGCGCTCTGCCGATCTGAATAACAAGTTTTTCTGATTTCGAACCTTCGAGAACTTGCTGTTTGTCACAGTTTTTCATTCTAAGAAGAATGCGATCACGCACCGAGCGGGTGACCGCGACGCTGTTTGTTCTCGCTCGTGTTTTATTTTCTGAGGCAATCGTTTTAATATAACGGCGAAATTTATAGACGAAATTTTAATGTTTCAATTTTGAACAATCTATAATATTTCTATAAATGCAAGATTGATTTTATCAAACAAATACTATTTTAAATTACAAACTCTTACAAACTGAACTGCTTCTATGTACTTGGCTAGTTAACTTGATTTCATATTTAGTTTTGATTTTTGATTTTTTAAAGGTTTTTATTTTTTAGAGAAAAATCATTTTTTAGTTTTTTATTTTGTATGAAAATTATTTTTCAAAGAAAAAATTTTTTAAAAGTTATTTTTTAGGGATAAATAATAAACTTTTTTTGCGTACAAGTTGGGATTTTTTCATATCCTTGGCGTATATTTTTTTTCCTTTGTGAGGTTTTCTTAGGTGATCTCATTGCTTTTTGTAAAAATCTATATTTTTCCTGCAAAAAATATATATGCATTTTTAGCATATAATATTTAATAATATAATATAATTTTTTATTCATGTAGAATATCTAATAATAATAAATTTCTTAATAATAATAAGTAAATCACAATAATAAAGGTTTATTGTAGAATTGGCATTCGTTAATTTTATTTTTAGTATTGTGACGTTGCCGTCTCGCGCGCGCCCGCCGAGTCCCTCTCCGATCGAAAAGCGCGGGCTAAAGGGCCGCGCCAGTCGAATAATTGCGAGAACCGTACCGTTACCTCCAGAGAGGCGTCATTAATCGAGATTTCGTGCTTAATATTAATTCCGTTTGTTGTTTCTTTTTGTATGATGATTTGAGTTGGAAGCCTCACCGGAAGAAAAAGCGGGAAGTCAGTAAAACATCACGGAAAATATCATCGTCAATCAAGGATGACCGCCGAGGGGCAAGGAGCCAGCAATCCGAGAATTCAAAGCATCTAACGTCTAGCTACGTCACGGCGGGATCAGGACCCGCACACGTGATGCGCAACGCACGGGACGGAGAAAGGATCCTCGCGCAAGGACACAGGCCCGTGCGGATCCGGTCCTCGCGGAGGGGCTGCAATCCTGCACCCGATGGCGTGACACGGCCTCGGAAAAGACGAAAAGAGGGTGGCCGCGATACTTCCGGCCAAGCCATTCGCCCTAGACCTCGCGACGGCCCCGCGGAAAGGGCCCCAGCTAATTATTGTTTGTAATACCGGGGGCGCGCGCACCCCCGATACGACCGTGAGCGCGCCGCCCGCCGGCCACAGCGCGTGATAACGCATGATTGGTCGCGATAATACGCACCCTGTGTGCGCAGCCCCGGCTGGCCCACAGGTATCGATTCTGGATCGCGACGATCCAGGATCAGACTGGCGCGGGCTTGCGAGCAGATTAGCGGAAAGTGTGAAAGAGAGCGAGAGCGAGAGCATATCCGAGCGAGGACGAGAGCGATAGCGAGATGGGAGCGAGCGGAGAGAATCCCGGCGATCGGCAGCTGAGAGGGACGGACCCGAGGGAGAGGACGTCAACGTCGCTGACCCCGTGCAACCACCACGAGAGGAAGAGTACCGGCGAGGTTGTCCTCCGCCATATTCGCCACTCGCAATCGCGCCCGGAATCGTTTCGTTCTGTCGTCGTCGCCGTGAATTCGTACTTTGGTGTACGGGCTAGGCCCGATTCTTTAGTGTAGATTTTCGCGTCACGGCCACGTCGTCAAGCGATTCGAGCCGAGTGAGTCCCAGTTGCGCACAGAATAAATCGGACACAGCAGGTTGAATGAATCGGACACAGACTCAATCGGACACAATAAGAAACGGATACATGGCGGTTGGAATTAGACACAGTGACAATCGGACACAATACCAATCGGACACAGTGTCAATCGGACACAGTAGGAAACGGATACACCCTGGTTTCAATCGGACGCAGCGTCAATCGGACACAGTAAGAAACAGACACACCGTGGTTGCAATCGGACACAGTGTCAATTGGACACAGTAGGAAACTTAAGTTAGTTAGGTGAATTTCACTTCGTTTTGCAGAGTACATGCGTGTGGACACATTGGGTTCCGCCCCCCCCCTACGGGGGGTCTCCACTTCCGGAAAATATAACCTAATCCAAACCAAATTTGTGTCCGATCGACACTGTGTCCGATTGCAACCACTGTGTGTCCGTTTCCTACTGTGTCCGAGTGACACTGTGTCCGATTGCAACTACCGTGTGTCCGATTCCTATTGTGTCCGATTGACACTGTGTCCGATTGGTATTGTGTCCGATTGTCATTGTGTCCAATTCCAACCGCCGTGTGTCCATTTCTTATTGTGTCCGATTGAATCTGTATCCGATTGCAACCACGATGTGTCCGTTTTCTACTGTGTCCGATTGACGCTGTGTCCGATTGCAACCACCGTGTGTCCGTTTCCTACTGTGTCCGATTGACACTGTGTCCGATTGGTATTGTGTCCGGTTGTCACTGTGTCCAATTCCAACCGCCGTGTGTCCGTTTCTTATTGTGTCCGATTGAGTCTGTGTCCGATTCATTCAACCCGCTGTGTCCGATTTATTCTGTGCGCAACTGGGACTTCCCCTTCGAGCCCCGGAGCCTCGAAAGTATCGGTTTCCGCGGATCGAGACATTATCTCGCGTTGTTAATAAATCGTGTGTCGTCTCTCTGGAGATTCGGATTCCGTAGATTATATTTGCGTTGGTTCTCGCACGTCTAGCGTTTAAGTCTCGTTCGTGCTGTATGTCGGTCGTTTGAGTGTGAGTGTGATTCGCGTCAATTTGTTATATTACTTTTGTGTTTCGTTTGTGAATCTTCGCGTCTAAACTCTGCGTGCACGTCCGGTGCAACTTTCCTTCAAGATTATTGTACGGGTTACGTGAGAGTGTGAATCGCGTAAATTCGACGTATTGTGTTGGTTGTAAAGCACCGCGTCTCGAAATTGTGAGCGCGTTTTGTGAGAGTTTCCTCGCGATTCTTGCATGCGTGTGTGCCGAGCATTCGATTCTGCGTAACATGTCCGTCCGAAATCGAAGCATGTCCGCGTTGTACTAATTGCCTGTTAATCTTAAGTTGCGTATTAATAATTTAGCGGTAATAGCGGGCGATAAGGTCGCCGTTGGCGAGGTGATATCGAGAATTGATTCGGACTTGCACCCGAATTAGAGAAGAACGCAATAATCAATTTCTTCGTAGTGCGAGGCGTAATTCAAGCCGAGCGAAAATTCCGGCCGATCTAACGGGTCGGTCTCGGCGTATGCACTCCGGGGTTTCGCGCCCCGCGTCTAACACCCAGTCTCGCAGCCGCGTTTCTTTTACGGCAGCCGTATATCCGCGCGGTTTATCATTACTATTCTCGAGGAGCTGCGGCTCCCGCTATTATAATAAATCTGTTAATTTCTTTGTTTAATTGGCGAGTTTCTTTTCAGTTGTGTTTGTTGTTTCCGTAATTGTCGCCTCTTGCATAAATTATCGCGTTAGGACAACACTCGCCCTGCCCCTCTACCCTTAGGCGAGCTAGTCAGCCCGTGGCGAATTCCGGCAATTTCTTTCGCGTTTATTTCGCGCTTATTTCGCGTGTTTCGCGAATTGATACGTGAAAGATCGTATCTGGCGCCCAAGTTCGATTCTCGCGATTATCTCTCGGATCTCGTCACGGTACGCGCGGAACTCCTAACATCCCGTTCCCACCTGGCGCGTGGATCTTTTTCTCCGTTTTCCCGTTTTTGTCAACGACCTTTCCGCATCTCCCGTTCGGCGAATTGGCTCCGGTTCGTCGGCGCAATTTACACCCGCGCGACGGAGAGAACGAGTCGGCGGTCGCGTTTATCGCTCAGCCGCGAGACGGTAGGAAAAGTCGTCACAGTATATAATGTTCAACAGTAATATATACTGTGCTTACATTATATTATCTCACAATAATACCGTACAGTTTTATTTATGTAGAATTGACATTAGTTAATTTTATTGAATCCTATATACGCAATAAAATCTTGTATAAAGTAGTTCAATTTAACTATACCTATAAATTCATTCACTTTTGTAATACTGTAACATCATATAGACCATTCTTCAACTGTATGATGTTACAGTAATACAAAAGTGAATGAATTTATAGGTATAGTTAAATTGAGCTACTTTACGCAATATTTTATTGTCTATATAGGATTCAATAAAATTAACGAATGCCAATTCTACATAAATAAAACTGTACGGTATTATTGTGAGATAATATAACATAAAGTGCCATAGAGGATGCCAAAAAAGATAAATGAAGTACCATAGAAGATACCAAAGAAGACAAAGTATTTTTTATTTTAAGTATTTCCTGTTATTTATTTTTTTTTATATTATCTCACAATAATAGAGTTTTATTTATATAGAATTGGCATTCGTTTTATTTTTAATAATATAATATAGTTTTTTATTCATGTAGAATATCTAATAATAATAAAGTTTAATAATAATAAGTAAATCACAATAATAAAGTTTTATTGTAGAATTGGCATTCATTAATTTTATTTTTAGTATATAATGTTCAACAATAATATATATGTGCTTACATTATATTATCTTACAATAATGCAGTAGTTTTATTTATGTAGAATTGGTATTCGTTAATTTTATTGAATCCTATATAGGCAATAAAATCTTGTATAACGTAGCTTAATTTAACTATACCTATAAATTCATTCACTTTTGTATTACTGTAACGTCATACTTCAATGTAGACCATTCTTCAATTGTATGATGTTACAGTAATACAAAAGTGAATGAATTTGTAGATATAATTAAATTGAGCTACTTTACGCAATATTTTATTGCCTATATAAGATTCAATAAAATTAACAAATGTCAATTCTACATAAATAAAACTGTACTGTATTATTGTGAGGTAATATAACATAAAGTGCCATAGAGGATGCCAAAGAAGATAAATGAAGTGCCATAGAAGATACCAAAGAAGACAAAGTATTTTTTATTTTAAGTATTTTCTTTTAAATGTTTTTTATTTTTTTTATATTATCTCACAATAATAGAGTTTTATTTATATAGAATTGGCATTCGTTTTGTTCTTAATATACAGGGTGGTCCATTTTAAAAGAGCCAATCAAAGATCTCGAAAAATATGGAAGATACGGAAAAACGTTTCAGACAAAAGTTGTTTGGTTCGATGGGGGACATAAGATGGTGCCATTGATGTGACCTTGGATAGTCATTTGAAGGTCACATGAAGGTCACTTTCAATTTCTTAAATGGAAACCCCCATTTTTCATTGCATATTCTTATAACTTATGTCGAGAGCTTTCCAAAACACTATAATAAATTATTTTTTCATTAAGTACTTTTTGAGTTGTTTTATATTTTAATCTGACATATTTTGATATAAAAAATAAAATATCTCGTAAAATATTTAGTTTTCGATAATCTTACCGTAATACTTTATGTACAGAATAATGAGACAAATCAATTAGCATAAAAAAAATAATTGTTTTTAAGAAAAAGTATGTAATTATTTACAATGTATTCTTTTAAACAATTATTTGTTTTTTCTTTACACTAATTGATTTGTCTCATTATTCTGTACATAAAAGTATTACGGTAAGATTATCGAAAACTAAATATTTTACGAGATATTTTATTTTTTATATCAAAATATGTCAAATTAAAATATAAAATAACTCAAAAAGTACTTAATGAAAAAATACTTTATTATAGTGTTTTGGAAAGCTCTCGACATAAGTTATAAGAATTTGCAATGAAAAATGGGGGTTTCCATTTAAGAAATTGAAAGTGACCTTCATGTGATCTTCAAATGACTATCCAAGGTCACATTAATGGCACCATCTTATGTCCCCCTTTGAACCAAACAACTTTTGTCTGAAACGTTTTTCCGTATCTTCCATATTTTTCGAGATATTTGACTGGCTCTTTTAAAATGGACCACCCTGTATATACAAAATTTCAATCTACTTACTCTATAGGACCAAATATATTTTCTGCAGCAGATTCAAATATAACATTAACCTTATAATGTTATTATATCTTGGCGTCGTGAACATTAACCTTATAACGTTATTATATCTTGACGTCGCTATGCTACCGCTTGATACGTATCATATGCGTATGCACATACATATTGTCTCTCAAGGCGTATTTGCACACTCAAGCGAATAATCGTACATGAGCGCTGCAAACGCGCCTTGAGGGACAAACTCGCTTTGCGTGTGTGCGTGCGAGCATACGTACGTGAGTCTGAAAGTTGGAAAAAATAAATGTCACAATTCTGGTATTTCGCTCAATACGATCATCAGTTCTCAGGATTGACTGCACCAATTTTATTCAAACTGGTCGCAATCGAAAGCTTGCATCCACATTGTATAAGAAAAGTGCCGTTAGATTTTTTATTAACGGCTTGGTTCCTGAGGAATTTTAATCGAAAGTTTATTAGACGTAAAACTCCGGATAAGCTACTTGGTAGCGTCGCGGCCCCTGTACATAGGCAACATAGGCAAACCGTTGACAAGCCGAAACGTTTTTTTTATATACTTGGCGTCGCGACGCTACCGCGCGGCTTGATATTCTCTTTGTGCAATAAATTAGTGGTAATGGCCGACAATGAGACAATAGATATTTTAAAAAATTGGGATCTTGAAGACAACTTTATTCAACATTTTAAAAGTAAGTATTATCATTATACAATAAGATAGTTATTTTATATATTTATTCACATTTTCATCTGATATATAATTATATATTAATATTCAAAGTTTTACTTGTTGATTTTTTACTTTTGAATAAAGCGAGTTTTCTTGATTTATTTGTTTTTTGTTATATAGCAGAGGGAATTGATAAAATATTATTGAAACGCCTAACACCTGACTTAATAAAAGAATTAATTCCAAATATTGGTTTGAGGATGCGCTTTACAATGAAATCGAAAGAAAATTTTGGAACCTCTAATAATGTAATTGTTTTTTTAATTTTAAATTATTATATTTTTTAATTTTAATTTTATTTTTATTTCGTTAAAATTACATGTTGTAATAAACAATTTTTATAAAGATTAAAATAAAAAGTTAATGAAGAGTGATTATCATAATTATGCAATAATTTAATTTAAGAAAATAATTGTTCTGATACTAATGCTTTTATTATTTTTTTATCGTTTTAATTACATTTTTTATTTTATTTCATCTTTCTTCTATTAACACGATAAATCGGAAATATAATTTACTTGCAATAATATTTTCTTAATTAATATTTTTTACTCATAATATGCATGTTTAATTTTTTATTTAAAACATTAAATTAAGATAATTGTCTCTTTATTTAACTTGAAATATTATAAAAATATATTAAACATACAATATTTTTAAAATATATAATTGGTATATTTTAAATTTGATTGTAGAAGTGTTTAATTCTTTCTTACATTGAAAAAAATCTTCTTTTATTTTTATACGGAATTGTAATATTTTATATAATGAAATTATTATATATAATTATAATAATTTTACACATTATAAACTTTTATACATTTTATAAAATTTATTTACATTGTTTTGCTATGTTTTTATTATTATTTATACTTTATAAATATTTATAGGAAGAACAACACAATAGTACCGATACGGTGAGCTCAACTTCATCTTCCGATTCAGAGAAAGAAAATAATGATGTCAATGTTTTGAAGAGGCAAAAATTTTTGGTTGGGAAAGAAATGTATAGAAGACTTCAACGGCCTACTGTTCGTGAAATATTGAAACAAAATGAACAAGGTCGCTTAGTATTACGAAGTTATTCTCAAAATAAAAAGCTTACAAAACATTCCCGAAATATTCTAATTGAATTAATAGTATCGCATCTTTTAAATTCAGTTAATGGGTAAGTTAAATATCTTACATTTCAATAGTTGAATATTTAGAGAATAGATGAATATAGAGACAGCTAAAATATATTTTTATTATTTTAATGATTATTTTAAATATTTAAAAATATAATTTTGTCGACAGTCCGGTTAATAAACATGATTTTCTACATCTTGCGCGAGGTATAGTAGAAATATTTCCGACAGAAGATTTAAATTTGTATTATGTTGCGCCGAAACCTAAAAAAAAGTCTAAAAATTTAAAATCTATATCTGTACGAGGCAAACTCGTAGACAAATACCGAAATAAACTTCGACAAAGTAAACGTATACTTATAAAGAATTCTACAAGTTCTACAGATCAAGAAAGCGGGTCATGTAACGAGAGTATGCACTTATTATTTCCTTATTTTTTACGTATTTTCTTATTTTTTATTCATTATATGTATTGTATAATTCCATTTTTAGTTAATGAAGTATTGGAAACATCTATTAATTGGTTGGAAAATAATCAAAAACCATAGGACGTAGTTCTGAGTCATTGGAAAGCTACAGTTTCTATTCGTCTAAATGATATTCAAAAAGACAATAGCAAGACAATTTCTGACATATTTACAAAATGGCCAATTTTATGTCATCCCATGGGCTGGTTATTAATACGTGAGGATTTTAAATATCTAAAATTGTGTGCAGATGATGCTATTAGTCAATGGCCCATTGTATAATTCCATTTTTAGTTAATGAAGTATTGGAAACATCTATTAATTGGTTGGAAAATAATCAAAAACCATAGGACGTAGTTCTGAGTCATTGGAAAGCTACAGTTTCTATTCGTCTAAATGATATTCAAAAAGACAATAGCAAGACAATTTCTGACATATTTACAAAATGGCCAATTTTATGTCATCCCATGGGCTGGTTATTAATACGTGAGGATTTTAAATATCTAAAATTGTGTGCAGATGATGCTATTAGTCAATGGCCCCAGTTTTTCCAAAATTTGCAAACAATTTGTCCTCTTGAAAAAAAGAAAAGTTTACGAACACAAGAACTGTCAGTAATATTGGAAAGTGATCAAAACGATGGTATTACACAATATTATTTTACAAAATTAATATATTTCATATAATTTCTCATGAGTAATTTTTATTATGTTTTTGAAAATAGAACTTAAAGCTATTGCGCAATTGTGCGCATTATCTTATATAATTCCTCCAAGGGGACAGGTTAGAACAAAGAAAGGACATTGGAAACCATCCATGATTGAATGTGAAGAGTCTTGTTATACATGTTAAAGTATGATTAAATTTTTGTTTAGATAAATAATAAATTTTTAGTTTACAGATTTACTTATTACAGATATTATTATGATTTCAGAACGCTGGAGATATAAGTAATATTCAACAAAAACGAATTGATACGATGTTTGAAATGAATTTATCGCTTCAACCATACATACTTGTCATTGGATGTACCTTGGATAAAATAACATCGTTTTTTATATCAGTAGATAAAGTCTTGTACAAAGTATCATCGGCGTTTGAAGCAATTGATACTTGTTTCAAAATTTTGCATGTGCTAAATGCTACATATCCTGCAGCAAGTGATCATATTTGGCTATTAATTCAACGTGAGTTATATAACTTTACAACAAAAGATGATAAGTGTCCATCATATATTATAGAGATAATAACTGCATTAAAAAATATCTCAAAATAAGTTTATGTTATAATATTGTACTTAGTTATAATCTTTCAACTGCTATAATTTAATCTTAGTTCTTTTGTATTATATTATTCTATGATCTAGCAGTTATGGTAGATGGCGATAGTTGTGTGACGCGTTTCCCTGTGCGCATGTGTCGTTAATCGCCTTAGGGAGTTTTCTTTTCCTTTCTTTCTACACACACACATCTTGTTAGTTGTTCAGTTTAGTTCCGTTAGTTTTTGTGTAATACCCTTAAGGGTGTTGTTTGTAATATTGATATATATTATTCTGTGCATTAATTAATCTCTCTCTGATTATATAGTAAGGGTCTTATAAATATTTTGCTTTGTTCAATAAACTCAGGAAGTGTTTATTATTATAACCATTATAATTTGTAATAGGTTATGGGCCCAGCACGCTTCCACTGCGTGCAATTTTATTAAGCAGAATAGTGAATTGTCTGTGCAGTTGTATCTCAAGTCAATACAGTGATATTTCGAGACGAGCATACGTCTGTAAAAGTAGCTCGATTCATGACAATTTCAGTAAGAGAGAAAGAAAGGAAGCAGTTGAAAGATTACAAAGTAAAATCAGACAAAAATGGCAACGTCTAGTAATGAACTTGCTATTATTAAAAAATTGTCGGGACAGGACAACTTTTCAGTCTGGAAATTTTAATTAATGCTCATAATGCAAGAAAAAGGATTTGATGGTGTCCTTGATGGAACTGAGCTTAGGCCGATTGAGCAAGAACAACTGGATAACTGGCTGAGAAAAGACAAAGGCGCAAGAAGATTAATTGGCTTAACAGTCGAGGAAAGTGTGATTAATCTCACCATGGGATGTGATTCTGCAAATGAGATGTGGGAGACAATTCTAGGACTCTATGAAAAGAAGTCGGGTCAAAGAATTGTAAGTCTATATAGACAGCTGCATAATTCAAGGATGACTGCGGACATGTCAATGACTGACTACATCGGAAACATCAAGAAGACGCTTAGTGCGTTGAAAGCGGCAGGAGGTAAGATCGAGGATCTGAATGTGATTGCGATTATCCTGGATGGCTTGTCGTCGAGTTTTGTTCATTTCTGTACTACATGGGATAATAGACCTGATGTAGATCAGACGCTTGACAGGTTGTATAATGCGCTAATGAATGCTGACGAGCGTTTACAGAAACATGATGATGTAATGGCTTTAGCAGCGTCAAGGTCAACAAAATCCAGGAATTTTGAGCCTAAGGAAACAAAGAACAAATCAAAGGTTAGCAATAATACAAAATTTACAGGAAAATTTGTTGGTAAATGCCATCACTGTCATAAACCAGGACATAAGAAAGCAGATTGCTTTCTATTTAAGAAAACAGAAAACGAATTAAAGTCAAAAGACGACAAGAAGCAAGGTATAACTTTTCTATGTAATTCTGGTGAAGCAATCACAGTTATGAGTTCACAGGATTGGATAGCAGACAGTGGAGCAAGCTACCATATGGCATTTGATCGAAAAATGTTCTGCTCGATGGAAGAAGAAGAAATTCATGAGACAATTGGTCTAGCAGATAATAGAAGACTATCAGTTAAAGGAATCGGTCAAGTAAAAGTTGAAGCCTGGGTAAATGACCAGTTGAAGACCGTAACTATTAGTGATGTTCGCTGGATACCAGAATTAGGTAAAAATTTATTTAGTTTTCAAGCCGCAACAAATCACAATTTTGAGATAATAACAAGTAAGCAGCAGATTAAGATAATTAAAGATAAACAAGTCTATGCTTATGGATTCTGGGACCGCAATATATACAAAATGAAATTTAGACCAGTGTGGCCATCACAAGCGTGTATAGCTCAAAAAACGTCACTAAAGCTACTGCATGAAAGAATGGGCCATGCAAGTGTTGACACATTACGTAAAATGATCAAAAATAATTCAGTCACTGGTATCGAGCTTAATGATGAAACAACTTTCTTCTGTAAAGCATGCCAGTATGGTAAACAGGCAAGAAGACCGTTTCATTCAGTGATTCCAAAGGATGTATTAGGTGTACAGCTTTGCTTCCGCCGTTTTCCTATAGATGGCTTTAGCGGTAAGTAGTGGTCGAAATAAATAAATCATAGACGTCATGCAATAAACTTGGGCATCTGTCAACATAACCTCATAGAAACATTAGTCGATTTGTGTCTGCATCATAAAGTTATTCTCGATTGAAAATGTCAGTTTACGAGCCAAATTCTCGTCATTTGCGGGAGATTTTAATTTTCTGCTTCAATATGAAGAAATCTGCGGCTGAGGCTCATCGAATGCTCTCAAATACTTATGGTGAGGCCGCTATTAGTAAAAGAACGTGTCGTGAGTGGTTTCAACGCTTCAAGAACGGTGATTTTCACGTCGAAGACCGGCATAGCGGTGGAAGAGAGAAGGTTTTCGAAGATGCAGAATTGGAGGCATTACTTAATGAAGACTCGAGTCAAAGTCAAGAAGAATTGGCACGATCATTGGGAGTGACTCAACAAGCAATTTCAAAACGCCTCAAAGACATGGGAATAATTCAGAAGCAAGGAAATTGGGTGCCGTACGAGTTGAAACCGAGAGATGTTGAACGGCGTTTGTTTGCTTGTGAACAGTTGCTTAAAAGGCAAAGACGGAAGGGATTTCTGGATCGCATTGTGACTGGGGACGAAAAATGGGTTCATTACGATAACCCCAAGCGCAGAAAATCATGGGGATATCCCGGCCATGCTTCCACGTCGACGGCCAAACCGAATATTCACGGCTCCAAGGTCATGCTCTGTATTTGGTGGGACCAGCTCGGCGTAGTGTATTATGAGCTGTTAAAACCGACTGAAACAATCACAGGCAATTGTTATCGAACGCAATTAATGCGTTTGAGCCGAGCATTAAAAGACAAACGGCCGCAATACAACGAGAGACACGATAAAATGATTTTGCAGCATGACAATGCTCGACCCCATGTTGCGAAAGTGGTCAAGACATACTTGGAAACGTTGAAATGGGAAGTCCTACCCCACCCGCCGTATTCTCCAGACGTTGCTCCCTCTGACTATCACTTGTTTCGATCAATGGCACACGGCCTGGTTGACCAGCACTTCCGGTCTTATGAAGAAGTAAGAAATTGGATCGATTCGTGGATCGCTTCAAAAGATGACCAGTTTTTTCAACGCGGGATTCGTACGCTGCCCGAAAGATGGGAGAAAGTAGTGGCCAGCGATGGACAATACTTTGAATCATAAATGTATAACCAGTTTTTTCCAATAAAGCCTCGAATTTCGGAAAAAAAACGGCGGAAGCAAAGTTGTACACCTAATAAAACCAGGAGAGATTACACATACGGATGTATGCGGCCCGATCGAAGAAGTAGCACTGAATGCTGGTAGATACTTCATGGTTTTGAAGGACGATGCAACTGACTTTCGAACGGTGTATATACTACGCAATAAAGAAGAGGTAGGTCAACAAATAATCGAATACTGCAATATGGTTAAAACAAAATTCGGTTCAAAGATCAAGATAATTAAATCAGACAACGGTCGCGAATTTGTCAATGGATTCCTGCTCGGACAATTTAAGAAAAGAGGAATTATACACGAAACAACAGCACCGCATAATCCCGAGCAAAATGGGAAGGCCGAACGAGAAATTAGAACGTTGATGGAAAGTGCACGTTCAATGTTGTTCGCAAGAAAGGTACCGAAATATTTGTGGAATGAGGCTGTGTTGACGGCAGCTCAAGTTTTGAATCGAATTACTACTGTGAGAAGCGGAAACAGTACACCTTTTGAACTATGGCATAAGAAAAAACCAGATATTTCAAACATTCATGTGTTTGGTTCAGTATGTTATTCGCAGGTGCCGAAAGTATTACGACGTAAACTAGACAAAAAGGCAGTTTAACGAATCTTTGTTGGGTACCAAGGAGAGTCAAATAATTATAAACTATTTGATCCCAAAACACGCAAGTTTACGCATGCAACAAATGTAAAATTTGATGATGAAGAAGTTGGGAACTTCGAATTTGCTACTGTTACAGTGGGAGATAATATGACTCCTGGGAATGAAAAATCAATGGATCCAACCAACGACAAAGACGATAATGAACAAGATGAAGACTCATTGGAAAAGGAAGAACTCGAACAAAAAAACGAGATATAAGGACACTGAGACCACGTGAAATGTTAAAACCACCGACGAGATTTAGTCACGCGTTATTGGCAATTGATGAGCCGCAAACTTATGCTGAAGCAATATCAGGTTCAGAGGCAGAGCAATGGAAGAAGGCGATCAATGAGGAAGTAGAATCGCATATCAAGAACTGCATGTGGTGTGAGGAGGAAATGCCTGTGAACCGAAAAGCTATTGATTGTCGATGGTTGTTTAAATTGAAACAGACGCCAGGTGAAGAAGATCGCTTCAAAGCACGCTTAGTTGCTCGAGGATTTACTCAGCGTAAGGGTATAGATTACGAAGAAGAATACGCGCCCGATCGGAAAGTTGCCGAGTTTTATTTGCCAAGGCAGCAAAAGAAAACCTCGAAATGATGCAGTTTGATATTAAAACTGCTTTCTTGTATGGTGAATTGCAAGAAGATATTTGGATCAAATTATCAGATGGACCGTGGCCGAAAGGACATCGTGTAAAGTTGCAAAAAAAGTTTATATGGATTAAAACAATCACCGAATTGTTGGAATCGAAAATTCGATGAAGTACTCCTGAGTTTTACCATGGAGAGGTCAAGCGCGGATGACTGTATTTACATCGGACGCAGAGGCAAGCACTTAATTTACTTGCATTTACTTGGCACTGTATGTTGACGATGGACTGGTCATGAGCGATTCAATGGAAATCTTGACTCAATTTTTAAACGATCTTAAAGAAGCCTTTGAAATCAAGATCAAGAAACCGCAATTCTTTGTAGGTTTTGAAATCGAACGAGATCGAGAAAAAAGGATGATTAAACTTCACCAAAGTTCTTATATTGAAAAATTAATCGAGAGATTTCGAATGGAAGATGCAAAACCTTCATTAATACCAGTAGACTCATCTATCAAATTATCAAAGGAAATGTGTCCACACAGTAATGAAGAAAAGGAAGAGATGCGGCACAAACCTTATAAGGAGCTACTGGGGTCCTTACAGTTTGCAGCTAATATGACACGACCAGATATAGCGTTTGGCGTAAATTTACTAAGTCGATTCAAGGAAAATCCAGGTCTTCAACATTGGAAAGCAGCTAAACAAATCGTTCGATATTTGAAAAGTACAATCGAACAAGAGATTATTTACAACAGATCGAATGAAGACGAAATGAACTTGAAAGGCTATTCTGACGCGAATTGGGCGGGCGATCAGGATGATCGCAAATCAACGAGTGGCTACAATATGATAATGTGCGATGGACCAGTCGCATGGACTTCTAGAAAACAGGAGGTGAATGCACTTTCGACGCTAGAAAGTGAATATGTTGCGGCTGCAGCAGCAATATAGGAACTGATTTGGCTACGGCGATTGATTGTTTCTCTTAATAATAATCAGAACATATTTGTGTTATTATGTGATAATCAAGGTACAATTCGATACAACGAAACTAATCAATTTCATCGCCGCACTAAGCATATTGATAATAAGTGGAATTTTGTTAAAGAGGAAATTCAGAGCGGTAGAGTAGAAATGAAATACGTATCAACTAAATATCAATTAGCCGACATTTTAACAAAAGGACTAGCCCGAGGACACTTTAATTTTCTCAAAGAACTTTTGTCTTTGCGTGTATAACTAAGTAGTGGGAGTGTTATAATATTGTACTTAGTTATAATCTTTCAACTGCTATAATTTAATCTTAGTTCTTTTGTATTATATTGTTCTATGATCTAGCAGTTATGGTAGATGGCGATAGTTGTGTGACGCGTTTCCCTGTGCGCATGTGTCGTTAATCGCCTTAGGGAGTTTTCTTTTCCTTTCTTTCTACACACACACATCTTGTTAGTTGTTCAGTTTAGTCCCGTTAGTTTTTGTGTAATATCCTTAAGGGTGCTGCTTGTAATATTGATATATATCAATATTATTCATATATATCAATATGTATATTATTCTGTGCATTAATTAATCTTTCTCTGATTATACAGGGTGTTCCAGGAGGAAAGATCAATATTCTGGGAGGTGATCGTATCGGTCATTTTAAACAAAAATGTTCATATGAATATATGTCCTATTCCCCACGGTTTCCGAGATAGAGCGACTTGAATGTACGTCTCGTGTATTCACTTTTCTTCTGTACACTTCAACCTTCATCCGTGAACCTGTACAGTGAAGTGTACAGAAGAAAAGTGAATACACGAGACGAACTGCTCGCTCAAATAATGGATGCTAGTGCCCACATAAAGGAACGTCACGATGTACTCAGATGAGCAACACGCCATGTTCACACAACAGTTGAAAAATGCATTGATGTTAACGGTGGAATTTTTGAAAATTTATTATAATCTGTAAAAAATGTATCACTTGAGCAATAAATATTAGAAATAGTACGTAGTATTTCTTTCTTGTCAGTAATTTTGCAACTGTACATTCAAGTCGCTCTATCTCGGAAACCGTGGGTAATAGGACATATATTCATATGAACATTTTTGCTTAAAATGACCGATACGATCACCTCCCAGAATATTGACCTTTCCTCCTGGAACACCCTGTATAGTAAGGGTCTTATAAATATTCTGCTTTGTTCAGTAAACCCAGGAAGTGTTTATAACCATTATAACCATTATAATTTGTAATAGTTTATTCAAACAAAGTTTTAAACAGGTCTATATTTTAATATATATAATCTATAAATCGCGATTACACAATTAGTTAATAATATTTTTTATGTACAAGTATTCATTGTCGGTTTATTTACTTTCATAAATAGAATTTTTCGATTATAATAGTTACTTTTCATTTTGTAAAACATTAACTTTTATCCAAGATGTTTTTTTGTCCATTTTGTTCTGAATCGTGCATCTGTATTAAAAGTTTAAAGGCTCATTGCAAATTTAAACATTGTACAAAATTATATTCTTCTTTTAAATGTAAACAAAAGTCATGTCCTCGTGTTTTTAGTGATATTTATACTTTTTTAAACACTTAATTAGAAGTTTTGTTCATTCAGAACAAAACAAAACAAAAAGTTATATAAAAATAAATCAATACAAAAGAAACGATACAGAAAAAAACGGTAATTATTCAGAATCACGGCTCCACCTGCAACTGGGCTGCAAATTTTTTTACGGACTTTTTATGTTTAGATAGAAATATAAATAACCAATTTTAGTTGGGGGAGGCCCAAAAAAAAAGTTATAGACCTTAAAAGGGTAATTATGGTAATTATTTCGAATAAGGCTATTTCTGAATTTTGACAAATATGATCGGATATCTCGGTAAAACTCTTTGTTGTGACTTCAACAGTGATAATCAGTTGGGGGAGCACGTCCCCCATCACCCCCACCTCCCCAAAAAACCGAAAAACCCCAAAAATTACCAAAGCAAAGCGAGGTCCAATTCACAACCCAAACCAAATTTTAGTTTTAAATCAGAAATAGGTTTGGGTTAGGTTATATCTTCCGGAAGTGGAGCCCCACCGTAGGGGGGGCGGAACTCACTGCGTTCACGTATACACTTTCCCATCCATACAACAATCCTGGGCTGAACGTCGCTTCGCATTGTAAAGTATATGCATGGACACAGTGGGTTCCACCCCCTCCCTACGGGGGGGGGGCTCCACTTCGGAAAAATATAACCTAATCCAAATCTATTTCTGATTTAAAACTAAAATTTGGTTTGGGTTGTGGGGTGAACTTTATAGTACATAATTACATAATTTTCGGTAATTTTTGGGTTTCTTCGTTTTTGGGGGGGGTGGGGTCGATGGGGTACGGGCTCTCCCGACTGATTATCACTGTTGGAGTCACAACAAAAAGTTTTACCGAGAGATCCGATCATATTTGTCAAAATTCAGAAAAGACCTTATTCGAAATAATTACCCTTTTTTGGTCTATAACTATTTTTTGGGCCTCCCCCAACTAAAAATGGTTATTTATATTTCTTTCTAAACATAAAAAGTCCGTAAAAAAATTTGCAGCCCATTTGCAGGTGGAGCCGTGATTCTGAATAATTACCAAGAAAACAATATTATTAATAGTGATATATCGCATACAAATTCTAATATTAAAATTAATGAAAATATTGAAGAAGTAATGTACAATCCATTCTTAGAATCAAGTCAAATATCATCAATTTCTTGTGACATTAATAAATGCAATATCGTAAATATCACAACCGAACAATTTGCAGAAGAGATTGCAAAAACTTCGGCTTTATTTGTAGCAAGCTTATATGCTAGACCATCCTTACCACGTGTCTTTTGTCAAGAGATGATTAATTCAACAAAAACTTTTCTTGAGTGTATTAAATATATAGAGAACAAGTACAAGTCTATTGAATTGAATTCTCATTTACAATTAGATTTGAATTCTATGTTTCATATTTTATATAATGCATTTATCGATTATTCTTCAGAATACAGAACAATGCTTTATTTCAAAACATTAGGTTGTATAATAGAACCACAAGGAGTATCTATTGGTGCATGTATCGGTTCTAAACTTATGAAAACCAGTGAACAAGTTCTTGTAGCAAATAAAAAGATATGTATTCTTTCTCTTGAAAAAATACTAAAAAAATTCCTAGAATTACCAGACGTATATAAAAAAATAACATCTAATATTAAAAAAATTAAAGAGAATAAAATAGTAACAAGTAATCTGCAAAGTAAATTATGGTGTTCTATTGAACAACAATATGATAACGATGTTTTACCGTTAATCTTATATTTTGATGAACTCGAAATAAATAATCCATTAGGTAGTCATCGAAATTTACATAAACTTAGAGCAGTATATTGTACCATTGGTGGTATCGAAGAAGAGTACGCAAGTATTCTTGAAAATATATTTTTAGTACAGTTACATAATGTTGTAGATTATAAACAATTTGGAAATAAACGTATTTTTTCAAATCTTATTAATCAGATTATTAAACTTCAGATCGATGGTATAACGATAAACATTCTAAATTTGGAGCGAAAAATAAATTTTGTGTTATCAAATATTCTTGGGGACAATTTAGGACTTCACGCTATATTCGGATTAGTTACAAGTTTTAATTCTAATTATTGCTGTAGAATTTGTATGGTGGATAAAACAACTCGCGAAAAGCAAACTCTTGAAGATGCAAAACTACTTCGAAATATGGAAAATTATGCACTAGATGTCATTGATCAAAAACATGGTATATTAGAGGAATGTGTCTTTCATTCAATAACAAATTTTCATATAACACAAAATATCAGCGTTGATGTAATGCACGATTTATTCGAAGGAATTTGTCGATACGATTTAGGTCAGCTTTTATATACATTAATAAAAATAGAACAATTATTTTCTCTTGAAACATTAAACAATAGAATGCGTTTCTTTGATTTTGGATCAGATCATTCTATAAATATACCGCCTTCAATTAACGTAGATGCTATAAATAAGAAACACATTATTTATTCAGCATCTGAAATGGCTTGCTTTTTACAATTTTTAGGCATAATAATCGGTGATCTAATTCCGAAAAAAATAAAACTTGGCAGTTATATATAATTCTTCGTAAAATGTTATCTATTATAATGTCACAAGAAGTAACCGACGAAAAAATCTGCATACTAGTGTTACGTCCTGGCGACTCCACAATTCCTTTCTTCCGCGACGTTGCGGTAACGATCGTCAGTTGGTGATAAGAACAAACCATTCAATAAACAAAGCATCTTGTGCCATACGTTTCTTTTAAACACTGTCATTTGTCAGTAACTACACCCACGAGTATCCGTGGGAAAGACACAAGGAAATCGGTGATGGAAACCATGCCGGTCTCGAGATAAATAAAAAATAATAGCTATCCCTTGCAGTAGAATTTCCGGCGGAAGAACAAGGAGATAACAAGAACTTTTAACGAAATGTTTAATAAACTCAGCTGCATTAATACTGATAATAATTTTCTAACGGACAAGTAATAAACACAGCTGCATCAACGTTGACAAAAATAATTATAAGGAAGTAAGACCCTTTTCTAATCAGATCATGTGCGCGAGGGTCCCCCGGAAAGGCTAATGTTTAAGGAATTTTTGAACTAATATCGAACTCACCAACCGACGATCAGCACGGGTAAAAATATGAAAATAGGAGACACCCTCTCCCGAATGAGGACACTGGCACGATTCTAATTCGTTAAAATCTTGAAGAATCCCTACTTTTGCATAATTTCAATTCGTTAAAGTTTTTGGAAGATCCCACTCTAAAAATTAGAAGACGCCCTCAAAAGCGAATTATAAAAGAAAGAACTCGTAAGACTCGAGAACTCATTATTCATTCATTCTTTCAACATCAATCAGTCTCGTGTACGCGCATAAAGACCAAAACTCGCAATTAGAAAAAGAGTGACCAGTTCAATATCAGTGTCCTCGTCTTGGCGTCGTCTCCAGCCCAACCCGGCATCCGCACAGCGTTACATCCTAGCGAAGGACAAGTTTTGGCAATCTACTCAACCTACTAATCAAAAGTCAGCAACAAAAGTAAGTCTCTAATAACTTAGTTTAATTACATTTTTATTTCCGCAATAAATAACATTGTCACTGGTTCCATAATGAGAACCAGATCGGGAAAAAATTACGAATTCCAACCCGCCACTGCAAAGGTCCGTTCCGCGAATCAGAAGACGCGAACTTCTGTAAACTTAAAATTAACCGTAGCCAGTAGTAGTAATAGTGATTACTCAGTAAAAACACACATAGCCTCTGAACACACAACCCTTCCTCTTTCCCCCTATCACTACTCCTCGAGTTACTCTCCTAGTTACTCTCCAATATATCCTTCGGAACCACCTTCTCCCGAACTGACGCTTTCCCCCCGATCATTCTCCTCGTTGTCAACGATCATCTTTGATGATTCACCCTCTCCTTCTCCTCCTTCCGAATTAGACGAGTTCGAGAAGGCATTGCAGGATTTCTGCAACGAACTTCCTGATTTGGAGGACGAATCCTGCTATCAATCTCCACTCCCTCCTCTTTCCCTTCTTGAATCCGACGAATTCGAGCACGCACTGGAAGAGTTCTGCAATGAACTCCCGGATCTCGATGACAAATCCTCATACCAATTCTAGAATTACGAAATCAACCTCCTAATATTCCTACACACCCTCATTCACACAAATTGTTTTATTTTCTTTTTCTAACAGATATTTTGTAATAACCAGTCAGAAATTCAATATTAATAATAGAATCTTGCCTCATTATTCTGACTGATGTCCTCCATACGATTGTAAGAACCGCGAACAACCAAACACACACACACATACACACACATACATACGCATATTAAAATAACTATTGTTCTCATCATTTTGATATAATGTATACCAACGTAGTCTAATCTATTATGAATAAATTTATATTCTAATTTAAATCAAATCTTTATTAACCCGTCTCATTCTCCAGTCAAAAGATCGCACCTGGTCCCATCCCGCGTAATAGAGATTAAATTCTTTTACCAAAAAGGGACCGCCGAGCGAACTTCCGAAAAACAGAGTAATAGCGATCCTAACGGTCGTTTACCTGATTTTCGGACCGTCAAGTTCGTTCGACCCAATTCTAACGCTTCGAGACGTTTAACTTCGGGATCGTAAAGATAGTGGTTGCGCCCTTCCACTGACTCATCCTTCCTGGACGTAACACTAGAAAAGCTAATAGGTAAGCATCATCAATTATATATGAATTTATTTAATGACACATTAAAACCAAAACATCATTTTTTAATTCATTATCCGCGCATTATGAAGCAATTTGGACCACCGAAACAAATGTCATCCATACGATGTGAAGCTAAACATAAAGAACTTAAAGAAACAGCAAAATCTGTATCATCTAGAACTAATCCAGCATATACATTAGTCTTAAAACATCAATTACAATTAAATTTTAAATTTATTTCAGCTAAAGGATTTGAGAAACGTTTAAAGTGGGGCGTTACATTACATAAAAGTTTGAAAGATGTTGAATGTTACGTAGATTTTAAAAATATTTTGCCATCTGATTCTTTTAATAATTATGAGTCTATATCTTGGATAAAAGTTAATGGAACATTTTACAAGCCAAAGATGGTTATTTTAGTTGATGATAATGATTATAAATTTGCTTTAATTCAATTTATATTAAAAAACAATTTGTGTGATATATTTTTTATATGTAAACAATTAAAAACTTTATAATTTTATACTCATATTTATGCATATGAAGTGACAGAATCACACTTTTGGAGTTTAGTATCGCAATTAAAACTTAATATATATAAAGCCTATAACATACATGTT
The DNA here is from genome assembly GCA_009859135.1 of Formica selysi. Lineage (NCBI taxonomy): Eukaryota > Metazoa > Arthropoda > Insecta > Hymenoptera > Formicidae > Formica > Formica selysi. The sequence continues at coordinate 96,763 of WHNR01000109.1, read as the reverse complement.
TCTGCTCAGGGTAAAAGTTATATCCCAGTTAGGCCTTAAACTTTATATTTTAACGTTTGAAGGTCATAGAAAAAAAGAGGTTAAAGTTTATGGATTGAGATTTTTCTTTTCATAAAACAAAATGTACTGTTAATGCTTTATTTTTTTCCAGTTAATGAGTTTAAAAATCTAAAAATTGTTTTATTATATATGATATAAAAAGTATAGTTTGTCATGCAACAATAAAAAATTTATAATTATTCTTAAAAACATATTTTTTTTACTTATAAATATATTTTAAACTTTTAAGTTTTTTTGTAAAAGTTAGAAAAATCAACAACCCTTTTTTGTTTTTCATTTAAATTTTAGTTATATATTTTTATAATTATAAATATGTAATATGATTGATAGTTGTAAGTATATTTAGGTAGTATAAGTAAGTATATTTAAGTATATAGTTTAACGAAAAGTGTCTCACTGTCGCAATATATGATATTTTTTTCTGAAATTACGTATTACTTTGCATTATTTTGCATTGATTTATAAGCAAAAAACAATACCCAGGCAAAATTAAAACGTCTTAAAAAATACGTTATGACGTATTTTCAATATATATTTGATCAAATATTATCATTTATGAAATAATTAATATTTCATATTTCATTTGTTCAGCACTAATTTTATTTATATTTTTGTGTGTACTCAAGTTTATTTAAAAGAAATTTTTATTAAATTTTTTTTAAATAAATTAATACCAAATTAAATAAAATATTAAAATATTGTATTTTATTTTAAAAAATTAACATAATTACACATAATTCCATCGTATTATACTTCTTCGTATTATACTTCATCGTATTATATTACTTAAGAATTATATGGAACTTACATTTATGGAATTACTTATTAAATTCTTGGTAATGTGCAACACATACATGTACCAATTTTTGATGAGTAAGACACCTCTGGATATTTAATAATTCAAATAAATTTATTGTAAAATTGCAAAGCAATTATATTGTATACTATGTAAAATGCCATGTACAATTTTTTTTCTCAATTGTCAAATATATTATGTAAAACGTATAAACAAGTATATTATTATTTAATACCAATATTTTATGTAACTTATACAGGAAAAAATAATAGTGTAATTGGAAGAAATTTTATTAATTTAACAACATATTATTATTCTATTCAAAGGCATTGATGTTATTGATTAACATCCCATGCGCTTGATTTGAATAATAATACTATTGAATTAATAATTTTTTTAAATTTCACTAATGATTGATACAATATTTTTATTATATGTTTGAACTTCATATCTAATTGAAGTGACAGATTAATAAAAGCGTTCTAATGTCACATTGGTTTAATGCAAAAGTATAGATAATTATTATAATTAAATATTAATTTATAAAAACACGACATATAATTCAAAGAATTAAATTTATGTATTTAATTAATTAATTAATAATTTAATGCATTTATAAAATAAAGCTTATGAAAAGTATTTTATGTTCTTTTAAATAATTATTTAATTGACTAATTTTTTTTCATTTTTAAATCAATGCAATATGACATTGATTGATGTATATATTATATTGCTTTATTTATATATAGAATTCATACAATTAATTTTTTATTTATTTGTGAAATATAATATAAATATTTCAATTCAGGATATTATCAGAACAATTACTTTTTTATTTATAAAAAATATATTAATAATTGATTTAATTGCACATGTAAGTTAATGAAATGTGCGATTGTTATATCCCAAAACGGCTATAACCAAATTAGTATAATTATTAATTATTAAATATTATTTAACGTCTTCCGACTATAACTCGAAGCCGAGGGAGACGTATAAAGTTACGAGCGCAATCGCTGACAAAGCGAGCCACGCGCGGAGGCCACGCGATCGCGAGACTTGAAGAACGACGCGCCGGAAATGCAAGCAAAGAATATACGTAGCTTGCATCCGGGTTTTTTCCACCCGAAATCGAGCGACACGACCACCTATGGCCCTGTCGCTAAGCTATCCCCTCCGAAAACTAATCGAACAGGAGGTGATAAAACTACCCACCTCGAACGAGCGCCAGGCAGTCCTAATCATAAAATCCCGTGCCTCCACCGAGGGACACAACAGCGATTAATACATTGAATAATATATCCGAATACGTTAAATCTATATGTATTATATGCATATATAAGTTTATTTAAATTTACTGATGGTTTGTATCTGATTTAAGTGAAAATATAGTTGCATTTAATTTATAATTAATCATACAAATTAAATATGAAATTAACATAAAAAAAAAATTAAATTGGAAAAATATCGTGCAATATTCCTATAATCATATATATGATAATCCCATAATTACATTGTAATTAAATTGTTTATTTAAAAGAATTCTTATAATTCGGCATATTGTTAATGTAACATTATATATCATTAGTTCAAACATGATATATAATTCTTTTAATACAGATGTTTAATGAAATTCAACTAAAATATACAGATGAATCAACTGCAAAAGTTGTGGCAGCCCGTGATATCGCCGTTTAATTGAATCAAAGCGATTTTTTTTTTGATTCAACAGTATTTTTTTCTCAGTGTGGAATCTGCGAAAACAAAGTGTCGAGTTTTAATACGTTAAGACGATTTTAATACCAAAAACATACGAGCAACAATTCTTTTAGTTAATTTTCTTTACGATACTGCGCGCCGTATAGAGTCTGCGGAGATAAAGTGTCGAGTTTTAATACTTTAAGACGATTTTAATACCAAAAACATGTGAGAAACAATTCTTTTAGTTAATTTTCCTTATGATACTGCGCGCCGTATAGTCTGCGGAGACAAAGTGTCGAGTTTTAATACTTTAAGACGATTTTAATACCAAAAACATACGAGCAATAATTCTTTTAGTTAACTTATATGGTATAAGACCGCGTTATATAGAGTCTGCGGAGAAAAAGTGTCGAGGTTTAATACTTTAAGACGATTTTAATACCAAAAACATGCAAGAAACAATTCTTTTACTTAATTTTCGTTACGATACTGCGCGCCGTATAGAGTCTGCAGAGACAAAGTGTCGAGTTTTAATACTTTAAGACGATTTTAATACCAAAAACATGCGACAAACAATTCTTCTTGTTCTCGCCTCTCCGTTCGCCGACGCGACGGGTGGAGGTTTCGAATATGAGGGATACCTCGTAAAGTCGGTTGACTTGGTAGAGGCCTGCAGCTGCACGGCTACCCTTAACACCTTCTCACTCTCCTCACTCACTCAGAATCACACTCTTACGCTAATCGTCTCTTCTAATCGTTCTCTAAACTCGTAACGTCTTGCTTCTACAAGGCTCGAGACTCGACTCGATTCTCGAAGCTTCGAGAAGCTTCCAAGTCCGAACGGTCGACAACGGCTCAACACTTTTAGTTAATTTTCCTTATGATACTGCGCGCCGTATAGAGTCTGCGGAGACAAAGTGTCGAGTTTTAATACTTTAAGACGATTTTAATACCAAAAACATGCGAGCAACAATTCTTTTAGTTAACTTATATGGTATAAGACCGCGTTATATAGAGTCTGCGGAGACAAAGTGTCGAGGTTTAATACTTTAAGACGATTTTAATACCAAAAACATGCAAGAAACAATACTTTTACTTAATTTTCGTTACGGTACTGCGCGCCGTATAGAGTCTGCGGAGACAAAGTGATTTAATACTTTAAGACGATTTTAAAACCAAAAACATGCGAGAAACCATTCTTTTAGTTAATTTTCCTTATGATACTGCGCGCCGTATAGAGTCTGCGGAGACGAAGTGTCGAGTTTTAATACTTTAAAGTAGTATATAAAAGCATACATTGTGGCCCACATTTCTTTTGCCAGAAATATGAAAAAAAATTCACTTAAAATATAAAAAAAATATGAAGGATCACCCAAAAACTAAAAAATTATTTTAATTTTATAGATAAATATAAAAAAGGTGGTGGATTCTAAAACTAAAAAATTCTCAAAATCACAAATTCACATAAAAAACCACAACCATTCAGATACAATAAATTTGATAAATTCGGGTTCCACACGCGTCCTTCGGACTAATCGTCGAAGCACTCAGATCATATATCACTCAATAATTAGTTATGTTTAACTGTCATCCTCGTATGGCTCAGGGAGATGACACATGCCTAGTAATCTTGAGATTGTCGGTTCGAATCCGCCCAATCCAAGATTTTATTTACCAAGAGCGGCCGGCTTGGTAAATAATATGGCATGTAAAAAAACTGAGCGGCGTTGTGTGTGTGTGTGTGTGTGTGTGTGTGTGTGTGTGTGTGTCCTGGCGCCAGGAATAGGAATAGGAGTTATGTAGTTTATATTCTCTATGCAGAAATGGGTTAGAGAAACAAGATTATATACCTCAGAGGCCTCCTTCCTAAAAAGAAAGAAAGAAAAAACTACGTCGGGCAGCTCATAATGACTGTAATTTGAGACTAAGATTACCAAAACCTCTGTGAGGAAAATCACCTGACGGTATGTACTCAAAATCAAGAGACACGGTAGTGTCTCGCGCCAAGTCATGCGCAGCAACAGTGAGGCACCCCGTGTATCTTTACGCGAGTCGGCTAGTTGAAGAGTTCTTAGATCATCGAACCTCAATAACGGCTGAACCGATTGATGTTTTAATAAGCTTAATCGAAAGCTCGAGTTTGTTTTATATTATGAAAATATTTTTACTTTTCTTCTACGTATCCTATAAATGAAGATATTATAATCCAAAGTCGAAATGTATAAAATTTTTACTAAGAAACGTCTCCGTCGTCATCGACGCCCAAGCCCCCAATGCGCATGTGTACAAGAAGTTGTACGGTTCGAGCATTCGACATAAGATTGCGCTAGCGGCGCTTCTACTGCTTGCATCCATACCAGCTTTTGACAGATATAGGTTAATAGGTTTGCAATGCAATAGTGCAATGTTATATAGCGTAGCACGCTTTCATTTATAAAAAAGTGAAGCAACAAAATTCTTCGTAATACTCGTGGTAAGTTGGATCAGGTATTGAATACACACACACACACACACACACACACACACACACACACACACACACATATCTGATAGTAAATATACAGGGTGTCCCATAATTCGCGGATCACCTGCCATGTGCAGGTAGAGCACATGAAACCGAGAAGAAAAGTCCTTTACCATTTTGCGATTTTCGTAATAATTATTAAGAAATTAATTTAAAAAGATGGGCCAATCACAAGCGCGCGGAGAGAAGAGACTTCCTACTCAGGCGTTGCGAGGTGCGCGGCGAAGCGGTGGGAGGGGCGCTGTATACGGCTACGTACGAGCGAACGCTGAAGCCACGCATCTCGAACTATTCTCTCTCTCTCTCTCTCTCTCTCTCTCTCTCTCTCTCTCTCTCTCTCTCTCTCTCTCTCTCTCTCACTCTCTCTTTCTCTTTCTCGCGCGCGCGGCATAGGAAGCAGAGTTGGGCAAATATCTAATTAATAATTACAAATTTCAATTACAATGTAATTCTTAATGCAATTAATAATTACATTTTATAATCGTTAATTATTGCAAACAATTACATTGTTTGCAATAATTAACAATGTAATTGTTTGCAATAATTAACGATTATAAAATGTAATTATTAATTGCATTAAGAATTACATTGTAATTGAAATTTGTAATTGTTAATTAGATATTTGCCCAACTCTGCTTCCTATGCCGCGCGCACGAGAAAGAGAAAGAGAGAGTGAGAGAGAGAGAGTGTGAGAGAGAGAGAGAGAGAGAGAGAGAGAGAGAGAGAGAGAGAGAGAGAATAGTTCGAGATGCGTGGCTTCAGCGTTGGCTCGTACGTAGCCGTATACAGCGCCCCTCCCACCGCTTCGCCGCGCACCTAGCAACGCCTGAGTAGGAAGTCTCTTCTCGCCGCGCGCTTGTGATTGGCCCATCTTTTTAAATTAATTTCTTAATAATTATTACGAAAATCGCAAAATGGTAAAGGACTTTTCTTCTCGGTTTCATGTGCTCTACCTGCACATGGCGGGTGATCCGCGAATTATGGGACACCCTGTATATAGAATAGAATATAAACATCCTGTCATAAATGTATAGAATATTTTCATATCTTATTTATAGAGAAAAATAAAATATTGCGAAAGTAATTTATGCTATGTGTAAAAACAAAACATCGCATTACATATAAAAATATTCTATATTTATGATAAGAAAGAGATATATGTATTTTATAGTATGTTTATTATAAGATATATGTGTGTTTGTATCCTATACCTGATTCAACTATCCACAAGTATCACAAAGAATTTTGCAGCTTCACCTTTTTATAAATGAAAGAGTGCTACGCTATATAATGTTGCAGTCTGGAAAATTTAACTTATACCTGTCAAAAGCCACTATGGATAACTGCGAGCAGTTATCGATATAGACATTCATATCAGTTAATATAGATATACACATCAAGAATACATATTTGAATACATTTGTCAAACGAGTGTCATATAGTTTGTCATATATTTATTTGTCATGCATTATATGCAGCTACAGATAAATATAAATAACATTGATGAAACGCAGTCTGTAAGGTTAAATTTCTATTTATTTTTTTAAATAATTTATAAATATACATTTATTTTTCAGTGGAACTAGAAGAATTTTCCAAGCTGTTGACAAGATTTTGACAAAGCCTGACAAACCAACATATTGTAATCAATTCTTGTTGCAATGCTAATGCATCGCTTGAAATAGATGAAGCATGTTTTAATATAGTTAATGAATATAATAGATCTGTTACATGGTATTTTTCCATTTGTCAAAATGCTATTTGGTATATATATTTGGCAAATAAAATTTAGTATTTAACTGACATTATCGACATTGTCAAAATCTTAACAGCTTAAAAAATGTTTCTAGTTCCATTGAAAAATAAATGTATTTATAAATTTATTATAAAAATTTATAAATTATTTAAAAAAAATAAATAGAAATGGAAATAAGATATAAATAGAAATTTATAAGATTTATACATATTAATCTTACAGACTATGTTTTACTAATGTTACTTATACCTGTAGCTGCATATGATGCATGACAAATAACTATATGATGACAATCATTTGACAAATACATTTGAATACACTGTATTCCTTTTTACATCTTTTGCTTTTGATATAATCAGGATACAAGACAGATTAGTTAGATAATTTATAGCACAGCACAAGCATATAGTAATATATTTTAATTTTGATTATAGTATTTTTTTTTAAAGAACGTAACATTTATCACTTTTATAAAAGTACTTGATTTGTTTGATCTGTCTTGTAGATATGTAGCATACACATCATTTTTACACTAATTGCTTGTGCTGTGTATACCTGACTAGCCTGTCTCGTAGATATGTAGAATACATACATCATAAATTATATTATAATTTATATATTATAATTCATATTATAACTTTATATATAATTAGCAAGGTTTATTCTAATCTTAAATATTTAAAAAAAAAGAAACGTTACATTTATCAGTTTCATATCAATAAAATTAAGATCTTAAATATTTAAAAAAAGAAACATAACATCTATCACTTTTTAATTTATATTTAAATTACAATATAAGTTATAATATAATATAAATTATATAAGTTATAATGTGTGTATTCTATATATTTACGAGACAGATTAGTTAGGTAATTTATAGCACAAGCGTATAGTATCAATCAAAGAAATGAAAGAGTTGCTTTTATAATTCAGAAATATAATAGATGTATTCATTTAATCTAATTGCAGAAATAAGATAATATATAACACACAGTAAAAAAAAATGATATAATTGCTAAAAAATTACCTTTTTTTAAAAAAACTGAAAAAAAGGCGCCAAGTGCACGCGCAAAAGCGCCTTTCGCTATAAAAATACTCTTATACAAAATAGTGTTATTTCAATTTGTTGTGAAAAATTCTTATACAAAATAGTGTTATTTTAATACAAAAACACTGTCATATTCAAACTAAAAAACTGTTTTACAAAATAGATGTTTTAATATTCTACAAAAATAGCGATATAAAAATATTGCGCCAATTAATAAAAATTTATTTTACAAAATTCATTTATTATTATTTCTATTATTAAAAATTGCAATGTGATCAAAATAGTGGAATATATCTAAGCGAAAAAAATTTTTAATTCAAAAGACAAATTTAAGTATAAAATAACTTTTCAATTAGAGAAAAACTTGGCGCTGTTAAATTCAAAATATAAATAACATGTTAATTAGATTAGCATATATTCAATTTAGCAGCGTCAAGTTTTTCTCTAATTGAAAAGTTATTTTATACTTAAATTTGTCTTTTGAATTAAAAATTTTTTTCACTTAAATATATTCCACTATTTTGATCACATTGCAATTTTTAATATTAGAAATAATAATAAATGAATTTTGTAAAATAAATTTTTATTAATTGGCGCAATATTTTTATATCACTATTTTTGTAGAATATTAAAACAACTATTTTGTAAAACAATTTTTTAGTTTAAATATGATAGTGTTTTTGTATTAAAATAACACTATTTTGTATAAGAATTTTTCACAACAAATTGAAATAACACTATTTTATATAAGAGTATTTTTATAGCGAAAGGCGCTTGTGCGCGTGCACTTGGCGCCTTTTTCTCACTTTTTTTAAAAAAAGGTAATTTTTTAGCAATTATAAAAAAAAACCCAGCGCTGGCGAGCACATACCGTCAGGTGGTTTTCCTCACAGAGGGAACCCCTTTTTGCACCCTTCGGCAATGTCCTAGCAGGTCACTGGCACAGTGTTAATTCACTTGTAAACCTGCTTAAGATGTTTTTTTTTTCAATTAATATTTTTTCCATACTGGAAACATTCTTATATTTATATAAGAAAATTATTTCATTCTTTTTCATGTAAGTCAATCATTACGCACATATTTTTTAAGTTCAGGTCCTCTCCTTCGAAAGAACTACATTTGTCTGGTATTCTCATAACCAAAAGGAGACGTTTCTATATTATTATTTAAATATACTTTATCATCGTATGGCGATAATGCTATTTTATTTGTTTTAACAGTGTAAAGTTTCAATTCTTTTGATGTAATATTGTATACAGTTTCAGTTGTGTTTTACCTTCAAACAAACAGTTTTTGTACATATCAAATTTCATTTTTTTTTATATATGATCTTTTTATTCCTTTACATACTTTTTTCTTTTATTTTTGTTATAAACTTTTTAGATTCTTTACAAAACTTGGTTTCAGTTTCATCGTATCTAAAAGCATACATTTTAGATCTTAATGCAACCCATTCTCTTAAAGCTATCCCAAGATATTCATCTTTGAATAAACCGATTACTTTTTTATTTACTTGTGGCATCCAATCGATTTTATGATCACTCGTATCAAAATAATGTATATTGTTTTTTAAATCCATGTAAAGATCATTTGTTTCCACATAAATAATAAAAGAATCAGTATCAGTTCCTAACAATTTAGCTTTATCACCATAATTCTTCTTCAAAAAATTATAATAAAATTTATACATCAATAACTTTGATAACTCTAATACAACAAATCCCCCATATATAGGTTTATTTAATGTTATTTCTTTCTTTTTCCGATACACAAGCACTTTATCATCATCTAATATTTATCTATCTTCATAATTTTTAGACCTTGCAAAATTTTTATATGAATAAAACAAGTCCACTTGACATCTGTTTCTCACGTTTTCCATTTGTTTTCCATATACCGAATTATTCATGAGTTTAAAAAAGTCTTTTTCAAAATCATTTTTAGCTTCTTGTCTAAGTTTTGTGTTTAAGTCAATGTAGGACTTCAGCCATGCTTTTTGTCTAAATGATATTACTTTTTTTATATCTTTTAATATTATTCCTTGATTAAGACATTCTTGCAATATTCTATAATCAATTAAATAATTATTCTTTGATTTTAACGTGCACATAAGTTTAGTACCATTCGGGTTTCTACCAACTCCGTTAAATACTATAGGTATTTTACCTACACCTTTAGATATCAATTCTTTTTGATATTCGGATAATTCATCATAACTAGGTACATAATGTTCGGGTAACATTGGATAATTTTTAAATTTCATGCAATTCCAATGGGATATCCAAACCAACGAGAAATGTATAACCATATTCTCCGTCATAGGGCAAGTTCTTAATTGTCTCAAGAGTGAAATCATTTACATCTTCATATTTAAATTCTCCTATAGGAAGAGGTTGACTAAGCGCATATCCATATAGATTATTAGCATCTAAGTATAAAATATAGCTAACATGTTTTCTACTGTTATGTATACCTTATTCTATTGCTTTTTCTTTGGATAGTTTTACAGTCTTTCCAATTTTATTATCATAAAAGTAACAATTATTAGCTAATGCATATCTATGTGGAATCATAGATATTCCGCCTCTTATTCCAGCTTCATATGTTTCATACATTTCCCTATCTGATAATAATTCTAATGTTTGTTCAGTGTATTTTAATGAAGCATCATTAGCAAATTGCGGAGCAGATATATAATATACCGGATCAAGCCCATATTCCTTATAACATTTTTCTCTAAAGTTGTCAAAAACATCATGTAATAAAACAATATCTAATTTCAAGTATAAATTATGATATTCTTTTACAGTTTTACATTTAAAATTTCTATATATTTTATGTGCAAATTTAAGCTTAGAAGGGCTCACATTTTCATCATTTAAAGTTGAATACCATTCTTTTTTTGTATTTGGTAAATATAACTCATACATTTTAGCATAAGAGTCTATCCATTCATATAAATTCCCTTTTGTAGAACTAAATGTAAATCTTTTTTTTTAAATCTCTTTAACATAGTTTTAAATTTAGAATAATCAACTGGCTTAAGGGGATCCAAAAGTGACGGCCGAACTCCGACGGGTTAGCGCCCTCATCCAAGCGTAACTAAAATTATCGATAATACCGACCGAAATTATCGATAATATCAATAATTTTAGTTCCACTGTTACCGATATTAATATTTCTGCATGTTTTATGCATATTTGAAAGAGAATTGTGTTCAATATGTTGAAATCGGACAACATCGTGTATTTCTACTGCTCTATTGCCTCGCACGCATATCTAAGCGTATTTAAGCGTATAGATAACAGTATAATATAGACGTGTCTTCCTTTATCACATATTTGAACATAATTTCACATTGTTCATACGGGCTATGTGTCTTCCCATATATCTTCCAAGAGGAATGACATTTGGTTAGGTGTTATATATATAATTGTGTAACAATGCACCCCCCATTGTGACATATGTTACCCGGCAGTAGACCGCCGGAAGTCTGCCGCCCGGCGAACATCGGCCGGGCAGGGGCAGAGGCGCCGAGCGCCCATTTTTAAACATTAAATACACCGTGCGATAAACAACCGTACGGCCGTTATACGGCCGCCGAGATTCGGAAAGCCGAATACCGCCGAGCGCTGCCGTGAACGCCCGAGCGACACCCGCCGAAACGCCGCGTCGTTTCGCCCAGGGGAGGTGACGTATTACCGAATTACCTGCCGAAAAACAATACGTCATTATCCCCACCCGGGGGCGAACGACGCGGGTACCGTTAATCGCTCGGGTATATAACGGCAGCCTTTTTAGATCCAGGCACCAGATTTACCAGAATCGTACCAGAAACCGAATCCGCTCGAGCTGTACGCTCGAGACTTTCCTGATCCGATCCTAAGAAATCGCAAATACGACGGAACGCGAGGTTGACGAGTACGCAGCCTCCGCCGAGCATTCTCGGCTTCCGAACCGCTTTACGATCCGTTGAAATCCAAGATCGCTTTTCTCGAGAGTTCTCGAGAAAACGATTTAACTTCCGACCGCTCCGACCATCCGAACCGTGGGCTGGCGAGTTCGCCACCCCGTTGAGTTTTCTCAACACCGGCGGTCAACTCCGTACTCCGCGTGCGAAACAAGGGACAGCGAGTTCGCTGCCCGTTCGAGATTTCTCGATATCGCACGCATCCCATAACATCTGGGAATACGCGATATTAATAGTACCGCATACGTATAAGAAATCCTACGAAGCGATTTAAACCGATTCACACGTTTTTGTGAACCACGCGCACCGTCACAACAAACCGACCACGCGCCCCGCGCCGCCTACCCGGCGTGTTTATATCCGCGTCGCGTATACTACAGCGAATCTCATTATAAAGATCGCGCAATTCATAACAGCCGCGCCCCGTCAATAACGCATTACTGTCCGCCGCGCACCCGCTTCGCGGGGCCGTTATGTATTATTCTTCCGCACCGATAGAAGCCTAATAAATTAACAGTTCTTTATAAATTTATTTACATCGTGTGTCTCAAATACTTTCTACGAGCCCTGATCACGACCGAGCGAATCCGCGAGCTCATAAAAAGTATACCCGTTACATTGGCGCCCGAACAGATAGGACCAGCCGGGACACACGATTTTTTTTTACTCTCTAACGGCGTGGGGAATAACCGAGCGTTATGAAAACTTGGCTGTACGCGCTCTCAAAAGAGCGCCTGATATCGGTAGCCACCCAGCATGGCATCGACACAACCGGTACACTCGACGAAATCCGCCACCGGACAAGCCACTACATCGACTTGCACCCGGAAGAATTCGGGGCACAAGGCCCGGACGCCCGGAACACGCGGACGCCGCCGCGAATGGAGATCACACCTCCGAGCGAAGACCGCGACGAAAGGCGCGAAATCGAACCCGCGAACACGCAAATGTTAGAACAGCTGCGGAAATGGGGACGGCCATTCGACGGTCGCGACCCAATTGCGTTCCTGGAACGCATAGACGACCTCCGCGCAGACTACGGATACTCCGGCGAGCAATTACTAAAGGGGCTGTCCGAGCTCCTACGAGGCGACGCCGTCGCATGGGCGCGAAATAATCGCGAAGACTGGCGGACGTGGGGGGACTTTTGCCACGCCATCCGCAGGCGGTATCTGCCCCCACGATACATCGAAGATCTCCAACAACAAATAGCCGAACGAAAACAGCGAGAGACTGAAAAGTTCGCGCCATATGCAGACGAAATGATGACGCTCATACGCCGAGCCGGGGGGTTTACGCGCGACCAACGACTGTCGCGAATTTACACGAACATGCGGCCCGAGTATAAGAAGTACGTCAAATGCCGGGACATACACGACCTGAACAACTTATACGACGACGCTGCAGAATTCGAGCGGATCGAGCAGGAGCAACCGAGTCGGAGACCGTACAACGCGGCGACATCAACCGTAACAACCGCGTATAACCGGGAGGAGTGCTGTTGGCGCTGCAAACAGCGAGGGCACACCCGGTTTCAGTGCAAGCAAGCACCCCGACGGTTTTGCTCGCAGTGCGGGACGGAGTCCTTACTAGCAACTGTCATCCGCCGCCGGGAAACGCCAGACGCGCCGGGAGTATCACGGCCGAACCCCGGGCGCCCAGACGATCGTGAAGTATACACCTCGGCCACATATTACGGCTACACTCCACGGACATTCCGTGGAAGCCCTACTCGATTCGGGCTCAGAAATCTCGTTCATTAATGCCGAAACCAGCGAGAGAATGGAAAGGCTAGGCATCAGGCCCAACAAGGAGAACGGCCAGGTGCAAATGGCCGACGGCACCGCCGCCCGGACGCTCGGGAAAGCCCGACTAGCGATAGACATACAAGGGCGTACATACGTCCACGACTTCTGGATCCTGCCGACTCTCCGAGAAGCCGCACTCATTGGTATCGACTTATGGAGCCGCCTGGGGCTCGCGATCTCACCACCGCGACAATTACGAGCCCGACACCACCAACCGAACTGCGGAAAAACCAGCGGCCTGACCACCAGCACAAAAGAAGAAGAAGAACGCCTGAAGGACTTCCTAAACCACGAACTCCAGAAATTTGAGACGGTCACGGGGCCGACCCCAATGGTCGAGCACCACATACGGTTGAATCAAACAACACCCATCAAACAGCGATACCGACCTCGCAACCCGGCAATGCAAATCATCATTGATGCAGAAGTTGAGGAGATGGAGAAAGCCGGAGTAATCGAGCCATCCCGAAGCGCGTGGAGCTCGCCGATCGTGGTCGTCAAGAAGAAAGACGGGAAGCACCGGTTCTGCATTGACTTCCGGAAAGTCAATGAAGTTACCGAGAAAGATGCTTACCCGCTACCGCAAGTCACCGCCACACTGGACAAATTGCGCGGCGCTCGCTATCTCTCGACGCTCGATTTAAAAAGTGGGTACTGGCAAGTACCCCTTGCGCCAGAAAGCCGACCAATAACGGCATTCACAGTACCGGGAAAAGGTTTGATGCAATTCCGGGTGATGCCCTTCGGACTGCACTCCGCCCCAGCAACATTCCAGCGCCTGCTCGATACCGTCATCGGTCCCGCGCTCGAACCAAACGTCTTCGTATACCTAGACGATATCATTATCATTAGCCGCACGTTCGACGAACATTTGGACTTGCTCGCCGAAGTATTCCGTCGCCTGCGTCAGGCTCGCCTACGGTTAAATCCCGACAAATGTCGATTCTGCGTCGACAACCTAAAATACCTGGGGCACGTTGTCGACCGTACCGGAATTCACACGGACCCCGAAAAAGTCAGCGCGGTCGCGAATTGGGCCGAACCCCGATCGGTAAAACAAATTCGACAATTCCTCGGGATGGCATCGTGGTATCGACGATTCATACAGAATTTCTCAACGCTAGCCGCACCCCTTACGCAACTAACCAAAAAAAACGCTCGCTGGGCGTGGGGGGAAGAAGAAGCCGCCGCGTTCCGACAGCTAAAATACGCGTTAACCACCGCACCCGTACTTGCATGCCCGGAGTTTAACCGCCGGTTTTTCTTGCAAACCGATGCGAGTACCAGCGGTCTCGGAGCCGTCCTCACACAATATCACGAGGACGGCGAACGCGTCATCGCCTACGCAAGTCGCACGCTATCCGGCGCCGAGAGAAATTATAGCGCCACGGAGCTCGAGTGTCTCGCGGTTGTTTGGGGCATACGGAAAATGCGAAATTATTTAGAAGGATACGCCTTCACCGTCATCACGGACCATCAGTCCTTACGATGGTTGCAAAAACTAGAAACTCCGACTGGCCGACTCGCCCGCTGGCTATTCGAGCTCCAGCAATTCGATTACGAAATCAAGTACCGAAGAGGGGCGCTAAACCGCGTAGCCGACGCGCTCTCGAGAAAACCGGAAGTAAACGCAATGCAAGCAATATGGTGCCGCTGGTACAATCGATTGATAAACAAAATCCGGCGCGATCCTGCCGCGCACCCGGACTACCGAAACACGAACAACGGACTCTATCGACATCTACTCCACAGTCTAGATTTTAAAGAAACATCCGCCGACGAACAGTGGAAACTGTGCGTGCCCCGCGAACAACGGGAAGAGATCCTCCGACAATACCACGATGCTCCCACAGCCGGACATGGGGGGGTCGCGAAAACTATCGCTCGCATCGCCGAGAAGTTCTACTGGCCCGGAATGTTTCGCGAAATCACCAGATACGTACGACAGTGCCAGAAATGTCTGGCACATAAACCGTTGCAACAGAAACCGGCCGGAAATATGCATGCAACCAACATCACACGACCGTGGGCACATGTCACAGTCGACCTTGTAGGCCCGCTTCCACGATCACGTCGCGGTCACGTGTGGCTGTTGGTCATGCAAGACCGTTTTTCAAAATGGGTGGAACTCGCGCCATTAAGAAAAGCCACGGCACCAGCCGTAACACGCGAGATCACGGAGCGCGTAATCCTGCGACACGGTCGTCCCGATATTATTATCTCCGACAACGGGACGCAATTCAAATCCGCACCGCTAACCGAAAGGCTTAAAGCTTTTAATATAGAACACCGCACAGCGCCCGTCCGCGCTCCTCATTGTAACCCGGTGGAGCGTACGAACCGAACAATAAAAACAATGATAGCGCAATACGTCGATCGCGACCATCGCGGATGGGACGAACATCTCCCTGCGTTGCAATTCGCGTACAACACCGCCACGCACGACGCCACCGGATACACGCCAGCATATTTAAATCACGGTCGCGAATTAGTACCACCCGCCCCCGCCCTCCCAACACCTACGGAGGCCCCAGAACCCGACATCGTCCGACAACAACTACGAGACGCTGAAGAAGTCGTGCGCATCAACTTGGCCAGAGGGTTCCAGAGACAACAACGCTATTACGATCTACGACGGCGAGAATGGCGACCAAAGCTAGGAGAATATGTTTGGAAACGGAACTACCCGCTGTCCAACAGAGCAAACGCATTTAATGCAAAACTCGCGCCGAAGTTCATAGGGCCGCTCGAAGTACGTCGGTTCATTTCGCCGGTAATCGTCGATCTCCGGAGCAAACGCGGGAAATGGTATCGTCATATACACATTCAAGACCTGAAACCCGCTCCCGGCGAAAATAAAAACAATAACACCGACGACAATAACAACGAAACAGATGATCCGGAAGACAATAACAACAATAATGACGAAAACAATGACGGGGAAGGCGAAGAAGACGTCGAGGAAAACAACCCCACCACGAATTAAAAATCAAAAACCGACGAAATAAGAGCAACCAGAAAAAGATCACGAGATCAGAAGGCTTCGAGATGGATATCGAAACAGACATCCTCGACGCAATCAACGAGATCCTGGGAGATCCCGAACCGCCGTACGGCCCAGGCGTGCTGGAAGCACCGCCTATCGTCCGACCGCCACCACCACCTAGGCCACCGAAAGTCGGCACCGCCATCCAGCGATCCGACAGGACAAACCAGCGGAAGCTGGCCATGTTGGCCACACCGCCGCCGCCGCTAACCGCCTGCATCCGTCGACGAACGACGCCAGCACCGATGAGGCCGCCAGCCAAGCGACCAAGGTCGCCATCGGGCCAGAAGCCAACACCGAAGGACCGAGCAACGGGGGAAACACCACCCGCCCCCCCATGCCCCGAAATCCTGGTCTCGATAGGGCCTGCGCCGCCACCTCCGATCATGGTGGAATTAGAGCCGGGACTGATAGCGCCGATCCCGCATTTTGCGGTACACGTGTCCCGGCGATATAAAGTCCGGATGCCGCAAGGACGATGGACTTTGCGGTTCGACAGCGCCGGAAAGCTGCGCTACCGCCGAAAACTTGAGTAGAGCGAGCGAGTGCCTCAAAATTCAGGCACAGTAGGCGGGGGGGGGTGATGTAACAATGCACCCCCCATTGTGACATATGTTACCCGGCAGTAGACCGCCGGAAGTCTGCCGCCCGGCGAACATCGGCCGGGCAGGGGCAGAGGCGCCGAGCGCCCATTTTTAAACATTAAATACACCGTGCGATAAACAACCGTACGGCCGTTATACGGCCGCCGAGATTCGGAAAGCCGAATACCGCCGAGCGCTGCCGTGAACGCCCGAGCGACACCCGCCGAAACGCCGCGTCGTTTCGCCCAGGGGAGGTGACGTATTACCGAATTACCTGCCGAAAAACAATACGTCATTATCCCCACCCGGGGGCGAACGACGCGGGTACCGTTAATCGCTCGGGTATATAACGGCAGCCTTTTTAGATCCAGGCACCAGATTTACCAGAATCGTACCAGAAACCGAATCCGCTCGAGCTGTACGCTCGAGACTTTCCTGATCCGATCCTAAGAAATCGCAAATACGACGGAACGCGAGGTTGACGAGTACGCAGCCTCCGCCGAGCATCCTCGGCTTCCGAACCGCTTTACGATCCGTTGAAATCCAAGATCGCTTTTCTCGAGAGTTCTCGAGAAAACGATTTAACTTCCGACCGCTCCGACCATCCGAACCGTGGGCTGGCGAGTTCGCCACCCCGTTGAGTTTTCTCAACACCGGCGGTCAACTCCGTACTCCGCGTGCGAAACAAGGGACAGCGAGTTCGCTGCCCGTTCGAGATTTCTCGATATCGCACGCATCCCATAACATCTGGGAATACGCGATATTAATAGTACCGCATACGTATAAGAAATCCTACGAGGCGATTTAAACCGATTCACACGTTTTTGTGAACCACGCGCACCGTCACAACAAACCGACCACGCGCCCCGCGCCGCCTACCCGGCGTGTTTATATCCGCGTCGCGTATACTACAGCGAATCTCATTATAAAGATCGCGCAATTCATAACAGCCGCGCCCCGTCAATAACGCATTACTGTCCGCCGCGCACCCGCTCCGCGGGGCCGTTATGTATTATTCTTCCGCACCGATAGAAGCCTAATAAATTAACAGTTCTTTATAAATTTATTTACATCGTGTGTCTCAAATACTTTCTACGAGCCCTGATCACGACCGAGCGAATCCGCGAGCTCATAAAAAGTATACCCGTTACAATTGTGTATATATATATATATATATATATATATGTATATGTATAATATGTACATAGATGTATACAGATGTATGTGTATGATATATATACATATATTCTGAATATTATCATGTAACTTTCTATAAGTTGCGATCTATGCAATGCAGCAAATTTTTTTCAATCGATATAATCAATGGATATACAACAACAATGTATTATTTATACAAATATATATTATATTGTCTTTTTTTTGTTTGTATACATAAATGTTTATATATTTGTAATAAAGATTTATAATACATTGTTTGTCTCGATCGCAACAGAATAATATATTTTTACAATATTCTGAATATTGAAAATATAAAATGGGCCCCTCCATCGCCCATTTTCGTGAGAACGCAACCAATATGATTTTCGTCTCTCCGATTATAATTTGCAATCGAGATTGAGGCATCTTTTTTTTCAATATTCATACAAATATTACGATACACTTTTTGGATAATGTTATCCCACTGAAAAAAAACCTCATAAAGGTAAAAAAATATACTTGGCGTCGCGACGCTACCGCGTCGCTTGATCATTGTGGAAAATGCAGCAGTTCATTGCCTTCTATAATTTTAAAAAAGTGTTCTCTCATGCATTTTACATCCTTGGAATATTTCTGTTCACAAGGGTTGCCTCCTAAGGCTGTAGTCGTGGCGAAAGCCACAGCGTAAATCCCACAACATATGCCATCAGGTTGTATTTGAACCTTTTCAAAAATAATGTTAGCTTGATTTATTGTAGGATAACGTAGATGTATATAATTTTTCTCTTTAGCTACCATCTTACCGTATGTACAGCCAGGTAGGCTATCATATACGCGAAGTTTAGTGCCATCAAAGAAAATACATCGCCAGTGATCACTACAATTCCCTCCAACGATTTGTAAGCTTTTATTTACAACCAGCTCACGAATAGATCGCTTCTGGGATTAAATATTTCGGCAATATCTAGAGCGCACATGCAAACCGCATCTGGTATGAAATATTTACAACCAGCTCACGAATAGATCGCTTCTGGGATCAAATATTTCGGCAATATCTAGAGCGCACATGCAAATCGCATCTGGTATGAAATATTTACAACCAATTCACGAATAGATCGCTTCTGGGATCAAATATTTCGGCAATATCTAGAGCGCACATGCAAACCGCATCTGGAATGAAATATTTACAACCAGCTCACGAATAGATCGCTTCTGGGATCAAATATTTCGGCAATATCTAGAGCGCACATGCAAATCGCATCTGGTATGAAATATTTACAACCAATTCACGAATAGATCGCTTCTGGGATCAAATATTTCGGCAATATCTAGAGCGCACATGCAAACCGCATCTGGAATGAAATATTTACAACCAGCTCACGAATAGATCACTTCTGGGATCAAATATTTCGGCAATATCTAGAGCGCACATGCAAATCGCATCTGGTATGAAATATTTACAACCAATTCACGAATAGATCGCTTCTGGGATCAAATATTTCGGCAATATCTAGAGCGCACATGCAAACCGCATCTGGTATAAAATATTTACAACCACACTGAGAAAAAAGTTATACTAATGGTAACAAAAAAATAAAATTATTCACAGATAGTCGTTTTTAATTAGACAATTTTGTTAAGATGGCAAAATGTAATATTTTTTTGGTTAGACAATCAAAATTTGGTAAATCTTTTGAATTAATAAAACGGTATTATTTGGTTACTCACATTTTGTAAATAGTAATATAAAGTTAGGTCGCAGTTACAAAATAAATTATCTTTTAGTAACTTCAACAAAATAATCTGTTATGATAAAAAACATTTTTGTTAAATATAGTACGGAACGATATGATACAGAGTTAACCAAATAATTTTTTAATAAATATTTAAAGTTGGTTAGTATTACTAAATATTTTGTATGGATAACAGCTGTGGTTCGACGCATGCATGTCACTGCGTATTGCGTTAGGAAGCGTCCAGAAGCTTCTGATATAAGATATTGCAATAATTTGAAGAGATAGTTACATATACAAATTACACAAATTTATTGTAAGACATAGAATTTTAATAATATGTTTTACGTAATATATAATTAATATATACAAATATATTACATTAATATTTAATACCGCAAATATATTTTAAAAAATCATTATATTTATATATATATATATATAGTATATCAAATAAGAATTCTTTATTTTACTTTCTACCATGCTCATATTTTTCACTAAATTTGAAGTGACATCTACAAAACTATCTACGTGTTGCCGCGCCATAGAATTATTATTATATAAATATGATAACGCAAAAACAGCAGCTTCTTGTATTTCTTTAAACTTAAAATTATAAGAATCGAAGGTATTTGCTAATTTTTCGTTTGCATTGACGCGCGCGCAATCATTTCTATTTTCTAAATCAATATTTGGCACATGAACTGACTGTAATTTTATCATAAATGGAAAGGTATGTATATTTTGTTCTTCGCAATTGTATCAATCAAAAGGATAATTATGTAATAAATGTTTTTTTGAAATTCTCAAACGCATAGCTTTGCAAATATATTTATCAAAAACACTAAAACTACGTTGCAGTTTTAAATGTTTTATTAGTTTTTTTATAGAATTCAAATTTATTTTGTACACTTGACAGACATACATATTTGTTAAATAGATAAATGAAACAGAAAAATGTTATTTTTAAAATACATATAATATGAAAAATATATAAAATGTAAGAACGTAATTGTCTCGTTTACATAACTATTTAGGAAACTTTTTAAAATAAAAACAAAAACAAATAGCTTATTATTTCGGGTATCATAATAGTATAGTATCGTAAACTCAAAATAATTGCAAACTTTACATTTTGCACAATGCCATTTCGATGGATGTAACTTTGTTATTACTCACGTCATGTTCAGTTGTCATTTTATATAAACATTTTTGTATCAGAAGCCATATCTGTTGACATTCTTTAGGATAGCAAGCATGCAATACAAAAAAGCACTTGTAGCATACGTCGATAGCTTTGAGAGCACTTTCAATTTTATATAATATTTTATCTATGCAAACGTAGTATGCATTAACTGAGCTAACGTCACGTCCTACGAAAATAATAAATGGTTGCAAGGTCAAATTTAACGCAGCTGCTCTATTCCTTTGACGTTCAATATTATGTTCAAGATCAGCAGGACTCTAGAATAAGAAAAAATAAACATTACTTTCAGCTCAACTATAGTAATTTTATTTCCACATATATAAAATTATTTTACATAAAAAAATATAGAGGATATAAAAATATTACTTACATTTACTGATAAAATGAAAGAATTTAATGATTCAGTTATTGTAGGCTTGATATTTCTCCTATCCTTACGGATTCTCATTGTTGGGATACATAATGCTGGCAATAATTTTAGGAGTCTAATATTTCTTTCTTCTAAAAATATATTAATAATATATGTATATATGTATATTAATAATATACGAAATATATGTATATATATTATATATATATATATATATGATAGTAAAGTGACTAGATTGTGAATAGATTGAATAATGATAGAAAATATTAATTTTTCATATTACCTTCTGATATATTTTCATTTATTTGATCTAATTGTTCTTCATATACTCTGTCTTTAATTTCAGTTTTCATGAGAGTATATATTTTTTTTGAAAATTCTGGCCATTCATTGTATATAGAGAGCACGTTTCCGAATTGTGCAGCATAATCAGATTCAATCTATAAAAATTGTAAAAAATGATCAGTCACATGGCTTCTACGAACTCTTCGAAATAACAATACTACTCCTAAAATATTAACTAATGTGTAACCCTGCGGATGTTTCAAAATTGGCCATTTCGTAAAAAGTAGATGAACATTTCCATCCGTTGTAGTCATATCCCTTATTCTAGCAAGTCGACTTGCCTCCCAATGTTCAACAACATCAGTCCATGGTTCGTTATTATGTTTTAACCATTGTAGATGAGGTTCGCACAATTTTAAACCTTCACATATAATATGTATTTTTTATTTTATAGTAAATATTTCTTAGATACAGTACCTTTTTTTTTTTTTTTTTTATAAATGGTTACTATATTAACGTTACGTTGAATATCTCACATAGCAATAATTAAAGAAAAATCAATAATAGTTGACTTACATTCCATATTTGTTTCATCAGTTATTACCGATCTTCTATTCTTTTTTTTAAATTTTTGTTTTGTTAATAATCCAGAGTTTATACACTCTCTACGATTGTTGCGATATCGATCGACAAATATCCCTTTTGAAATCTTTTGGTGTTGTCCTTCATGTAAGGGTGGCACATAATACAATTCAGGTTTTTCTTTAAAATAATCAGCTACTTTTATAGCAAGCTCTCTAATGTGCATATTTTTCAATTCGAGCCTAAATAATAAATATAAATATAAAAAATATAAACATTATTTTAATATTATTTTATATGCTTATTTATATATATGTATATTTTTTGTGTTTTGTATTATACTTACGGATATGGTTTCTTGGTGATAGCAATTGGTAAATGTGTTATTACTACATCTGATAATTTTCTACGCATTTGTGTATTTAATTGACCATGCTTTTTATAGTGGTTTAAAATGATAAAGCCGGTGCTAGTTTCTTTTAAAAATGTTTCCAGATCCTATAAGAAAATAGTTTTTATATTTTTATAAAAAAAGAAGTGCTATTTTATTAATAAAAATTTATTTTATTTAAATTTAATGTAATATATTAATTCTTGAAATATTTAATTATTTTATTATAATGCAAAAGGATTATTCTAAATAATATGCTAAACATAAATATATACCAGATGACGAATAGCATTGGCAAGCTGTAATTGATCAATTTTACACACTTCAAATTCTTTATTTTCGTTTTCTTTCTGCTGGATATATTCCTTATCATTTGACTGAATATGTCCCTTTTCCTTATCAATGACTTGTTTAATATTCTCAATATGTACATTATCAATTATCTCAATATTACTTGCATGTTCCACGATTATAGGACTAACTGTTTCGGATGTCATAATAAAAAAAACCTCACAAAGGTAAAAAAAAAATACGCCAAGTATATAAAAAAATCCCAACATGTACGCAAAAATAGTTTAATATCTATCCCTACAAAATAACTTTTAAAAAAGTTTTTCTTTGAAAAATAATTTTCATACAAAATAAAAAAATAAAAAAAGATTTTCCTCTAAAAAATAACTCTAAAAAAATAAAAACCTTTAAAAAATCAAAAATCAAAACTAAATGAAATCAATAGTTAACTAGCCAAGTATTTAGAAGCAATTCAGTTTATAAAGATTTGTGATTTGAAATAGTATTTGTCATAAAATCAATCTTGTATTTATAGAAATGTTATAGACAGATTCACAGATTCACGGGTTTTTATGAAATTAAAACACATTTTATTTTTATTAACAGAAATCTGATTTTCAAGATAAGTTCAACAATTTTGAATATTATATATCACAAATTACACTATTATAGAGCTTATTAAGGGTATTATATGCTATAATAAACAAATCATATTGTTGATGTTAAGTGCGATTAAAATTCCTTTCATTTGCAAAGTATATCTTACAGGATGTATAATTCGAAAGAAAATTTTTCATAAACTCAAAGTCGCATAAAACAAACTTACACCAAAGTAAAGTATAAAAACCTGGCGTTCCCCGGGTCGCATTAAGACGTGTATATATTATAAATATATAAAATTATTTTAATTTCTAACAATATATATGCAATAATTTTCATATAACATGAAATATTGTATGAACGATACAAATCTGGGACCATATATTTTAATACGACCCGGGCACGCCAAGTTTCTATACTTTACTTTGGTGTAAGTTTGTTTTATGCGACTTTGAGTTTATGAAAAATTTTCTTTCGAATTATACATCCTGTAAGATATACTTTGCAAATGAAAGGAATTTTAATCGCACTTAACATCAACAATATGATTTGTTTATTATAGCATATAATACCCTTAATAAGCTCTATAATAGTGTAATTTGTGATATATAATATTCAAAATTGTTGAACTTATCTTGAAAATCAGATTTCTGTTAATAAAAATAAAATGTGTTTTAATTTCATAGAAACCCGTGAATCTGTGAATCTGTCTATAACATTTCTATAAATACAAGATTGATTTTATGACAAATACTATTTCAAATCACAAATCTTTATAAACTGAATTGCTTCTAAATACTTGGCTAGTTAACTATTGATTTCATTTAGTTTTGATTTTTGATTTTTTAAAGGTTTTTATTTTTTTAGAGTTATTTTTTAGAGGAAAATCTTTTTTTATTTTTTTATTTTGTATGAAAATTATTTTTCAAAGAAAAACTTTTTTAAAAGTTATTTTGTAGGGATAGATATTAAACTATTTTTGCGTACATGTTGGGATTTTTTTATATACTTGGCGTATTTTTTTTTTACCTTTGTGAGGTTTTTTTAGGTGATCTCATTGCTTTTTGTAAAAATTTATATTTTTTCTGCAAAAAATGTACAAGGAATAACTTTTTTAAAAGTTATTTTGTAGGGATAGATATTAAACTTTTTTTGCGTACATGTTGGGATTTTTTTATATACTTGGCGTATTTTTTTTTTCCTTTGTGAGGTTTTTTTTAGGTGTTATTCTTAAAGTGGATCAAACTGCAAGAAAATGTTATTTGCTTTGTCAGTATACATGCATAATATATATACTTTGATTTTCTTGGCATACGTATAATCAATATTATAGTAGCATGTTGTACAATGCAAGATATTTATAAATTTTCCTTTTTTTTATAAAATAATGTAATATTAGTTATACGTATGCCAAGAAAATCAAAGTATACATATTATATATGTATACCAATAAAGCAAATAACATTTTGTTGCAGTAAGATCCATATTTTCATACATAATATTTACTTATTATTTTTAAAGAATGTTATTTGCTTTGTCAGTATACATGCATAATACGTATACTTTGATTTTCTTGGCATACGTATAACTAATATAGTAGCATGTTGCGCAATATGAGATATTTATAAGTTTTCCTTCTTTTATAAAATAATGTAATGTTAGTTATACGTATGTCAAGAAAATCGAAGTATACATATTATGTATGTATACTGATAAAGCAAATAACATTTTGTTGCAGTAAGATCCACTTTTTCATACCTAGTATTTACTTATTATTCTTAAAGTGGATCTAACTGCAACAAAATGTTATTTGCTTTGTCAGTATACATGCATAATATGTATACTTTGATTTTCTTGGCATACGTATAACCAATATTATAGTAACATGTTGTACAATGCGAAATATTTATAATGCCAAAAAAGATAAATGAAGTACCATAGAAGATACCAAAAAAGACAAAGTATTTTTTATTTTAAGTATTTTCTTTTGTTTTGTTTTTTTTTTTTTAATATTATCTCACGATAATAGATTTTATTTATATAGAATTGGCATTCGTTTTATTTTTAATAATATAATATAGTTTTTATCTAATAATAATAAAGTTCAATAATTATAAGTAAATCACAATAATAAAGTTTTATTTATGTAGAATATCTTACAATAATAAAGTTTTATTGTATAATTGGCATTCATTAATTTTATTTTTAGTATATAATGTTCAACAATAATATATATGTGCTTACATTATATTATCTTACAATAATACAGTAGTTTTATTTATGTAGAATTGGCACTTAATTTTATTGAATCCTATACTTAGTATATAATGTTCAACAATAATATATATGTGCTTACATTATATTATCTTACAATAATACAGTAGTTTTATTTATGTAGAATTGGCACTTAATTTTATTGAATCCTATATAGGCAATAAAATCTTGTCTTTTATTTTTTTTATATATTTAGCGATTAAAATTTGTTCCAATAAGATCCACTTTGAGAATAATAAATACTACGTATGTATACTTTGGCTTTCTTTGCATACATATAACTATTATTATAATAACATGTTTTGATATTGCGATATATATTCATAAGTTTTTTGTTTTATAAAATGACGTATCAGTTATATATATGCAAAGAAAGTCAAAATATATATACTATGTATACTGACAAACGGATTACTAAATTAAAGCGATTAAAATTTTGTTCCAATAAGATCCACTTTGAGAATAATAAATACTATGTATATATATACTTTGGCTTTCTTCGCATATGTATAACTAATATTGTAATAGCATGTTGTGCAAGATTCACTTTGAGAATAATAAATACTACATATGTATACTTTGGCTTTCTCTGCATACATATAACTAATACTATAATAACATGTTGTGATATTGCGAGATATATATTTATAAGTTTTTTTTTAATAAAATAACGTATCAGTTATATGTATGCAAAGAAAGTCAAAATATATATACTATGTATGTATACTGACAAACGGATTAATAAGTTAAAATGATTAAAATTTTGTTGCAATAAGATCCACCTTGAGAATAATGAATACTACATATGTATACTTTGGCTTTCTTTGCATACATATAACTAATACTATAATAACATGTTGTGATATTGCGAGATATATATCCATAAGTTTTTTTTTATAAAATAACGTATCAGTTATATGTATGCAAAAAAAGTCAAAGTATATATACTATGTATACTGACAAACGGATTAATAAATTAAAGCGATTAGAATTTTGTTCCAATAAGATCCACTTTGAGAATAATAAATACTACGTATGTATACTTTGGCGTAATATATATACTTTGGCTTTCTTTGCATACGTATAATATTATAATAGCATGTTGTGCAATATATATGTATAAAAGTTATAATTGTTCTTTTTATTTTACACAAACATATAATTAAATAGCTTTTTTCAAGTCACACTTAATTCGTCTTTCTGTCTTTCAATATGTATGCAAAGAAAGCCAAAATATACATATACTATGTATATATACTGACAAACGGATTAATAAATTAAAGCGATTAAAATTTTGTTGGAATAAGATTCACTTTGAGAATAATAAATACTACGTATGTATACTTTGGCTTTCTTCACATATGTATAACTAATATTGTAATAGCATGTTGTGCAATGTGATATATAATTATCATAGGTTTTTCTTTTTCTTAAATAATGTAATATAGTTATACGTATAAACAAAGCCAAAGTATACATACTATGTATGTATACTGATGAACAAATTAATAAATTGAAACGATCAAAATTTTGTTGCAGTAAGATCCACTTTGAGAATAATAAATAAATACTACGTATGAATACTTTGGCTTTCTTTGCATACGTGTAATATTATAATAGCATGTTGCAATGCGAGATATATATTCATAAGTTTTATGAACATTATCAGAGAGAAATCACTGACATTATTATATATTTGATTATATAGTTGTGAAGTAAAACTTGTAAATTCCTACGATTTTATCAAAAATGTAATAATGTCAGTGATTTCTCTCTGATAATGTTCATAAAACTTATGAATATATATCTCGCATTGCAATATGCTATTATAATATTACACGTGATTCAACACATTGAATTCAACTTCCAGTTCAATCACTTAACATAAGAGCAAGGATTCCCCTTACCCCATTATAAATAGTAAATATTTCTTTTACTTCGACAGTTAATCGTTTTTATGTCCATCCGAAGTTAAGTGCTTTATGGTCACTTCCCTCTATCTGTGTGCAATGAAAAGAACAGAATTTTAATATTTAATTTAATTTACATATCTGGTTTTATGTGCTACTGAATGTTTTATATGTGCTACTATATTGTATTTACTGTCTGTTACTGCCAAATCTCTATAACCCAATATGTTACGCTGTTTAGCAAAGTTCTTCAGCTGGGATTGCATACGGTCTTATACCGTAGCTGAAGAAATCCCAGCTAAAAGTATACCGGCCTTCTTGAAAGGATTGATTGATTTCTTTTGCTTTATCCTGCAAATAAGCGCTATAATTTAGACAATATTCAGATATAATCAAGAAATAATATACTTATAAAACAATAAATAAACATATATAAGCAGCATATATAAGCAGATATATATACAAAATTTCAATCTACTTACTCGATAGGACCAAATATATTTTCTGCAGCAGATTCAAATATAACATTAACCTTATAATGTTATTATATCTTGACGTCGCGAACATTAACCTTATAACGTTATTATATCTTGACGTCGCGATGCTACCGCGTACCGCTTGATACGTATCATATACATATGCACGCACATACATATTGTCTCTCAAGGCGTATTTGCACACGCAAGCGAATAATCGTACATGAGCGCTGCAAACGCGCCTTGAGGGACAAAATCGCTTTGCGTATGTGCGTGCGAGCATACGTACGTGAGAGTCTGAAACTGAACCTGATTATTATGATAATGATGGAAAACGAAAAATGTCACATTTCTGGTATACGATTATCATTCCTCAGGATTGACTGCACCAATCTTATTCAAACTGGTCGCAATCGAAAGCTTGCATCCACATTGTATCAGAAAAGTGCCGTTACATTTTTGATTAACGGCTTGGTTCCTGAGGAATTTTAATCGAAAGTTTATTAGAAGCAAAACTCCAGATAAGCTACTTGTAGCATCGCGGCCCCTGTACATAGGCAACATAGGCAAACCGTTGACAAGTCGAAACGTTTTTTTATATACTTGGCGTCGCCACGCTACCGCGTCGCTTGATATTATTTGTATCATTTACTGTTATAGGACTAGTTGTTTCACATGATGTATCAATTGTTTCGGATGGTATATCAATTGATATCTTATTTTCCTATATAAAAAATATATGATACTATATTAAAATATATTTAATAAATGATTAATACGATTTTGTGCACTATTGCTATTAATTTAATAAAAGAATATTTATTCAAATAAATATTCTTTTAATAAATAAATCCAAAGTGCAGTGTAATAAGATAAACAATTTATTCCCCCCCCCCCCCACTCTATTTATATGAAATGAATTTACCTTGTTATCGGAAATCATCTCTGTTTTAAATATAGAGTTTTGAAACTGTTCTAAGTTTTCTTCAAATTTTAGTCTTTTGCCCATTTTAGGTATAAGAACCTCTAAGTTTCTTGAGCCAGGTTTTAACCGTAGAAGTGATTCGAAATCAATTTCTTCGTCTACACATTAAAAATTTCTTTAACAATAATTATTTTACAAGTGATTTAGATTAATTATAAAGTGATTAATTAATTTATTAAAATAATAGGCAATGGTCATAAACTCTCGAGAGAAAGATAAATTCTTTAATATTTAATATCTAATTCTTTTATTTTGTAATTAACGTATTTTCAGCCTATGTACGGTTGAAAACATGTAAATTACTATTTACCAACAAGCCTTTTTAATTTGACGTACTGCGATTCGTCCATATTCTCGCATCACTTTTTTGATAAATGTGCCACAAAATGCGTTTAGCATTCAGTTCATGTTACATATATTAGATTTTCAGAAATAAATAAATATATTTATATTGATACAATTAAGATGAGAATACTAGCCATTGTGTAAAATATAGATAAAGATAAGTATAATATATTCTTTACTTACTTGCAAACACTTGTACGAGATCAATAAAACCCCATTGTTTTAATAAATTCTCGACTGCTGCATCCATAATGAGAAGGTTGTGTGAAGAGAGAAAGAACACAACTACAAAAAAATAACTTTAGATCTTAAGTATTTCTTTTGTATAAATAACTATACTATTACTTTACAATATCACTTTCTATATTTGCACTTGCTTTGTTAACCTGTAATATCTAGAACAAAAAAGTACTGACGAGGACGAACAGGCAGTGATGCCAGTAACCGATCCCGGTAGCATGTGGAGGGGATAGCTCCCGTGCCACACTCTGTGTTGCCAGAAACGGGTCCCGCGCAGAGCGCTCTGCGCAGTACATGTACGAGGTTCTCTGATTGTGTGCGTGTGAGCCGGGATTCATTTCTGGTAACACAGTCGCACTAAGTTACGTATCGTGTATGTGCCACGCATGTGCCAACGTGTGTGAACAGGTATATGGAGAACAACTAAACCAAATAAATGAAAATATATCAGAAGGTAATAAGAAAAACTAACATTTCTTATTACTATTCAATTTATTCCATTTATTTATCCAATATCATCAAATTCTATCTATTTTTCAATGCAGTCATTCAATTCTATTTACTACTTTACTATCATACTCTAATAGTAAAATACATATATTTCGTAATGTCTTTTTTAGAAGAAAAAAATATTAGACTCCTAAAATTATTGCCAGCATTATGTATCTCAACAATACGAATTCGCAAGGGTAGAAGGACCATCCAGCCTACAATAACTGAATCATTAAATTCTTTTATTTTATCAGTAAATGTAAGTATTATTTTTATATTCCTCTATATTTTACGTAAAACAATTTTCAAGCTGTAGTTGAGCTGAAAGTAATGTTTATTTCTTCTTATTCCAGAGTCCTGCTGATCTTGAACATAATATTGAACGTCAAAGGAATAGAGCTGCTGCATTAAATTTGACTCTGCAACCATTTATTATTTTTGTAGGACGTGACGCTAGCTCAATTAACGCATACTACGTTTGCATCGATAAAATATTATATAAAATTGAGAGTGCTCTCAAAGCTATCGACGTATGCTACAAGTGCTTTTTCGTACTGCATGTCTGTTATCCTAAAGAATCTCAACAGGTATGGCTTCTCATACAAAAATGTTTGTATAAAATGACAACTGAGTACGACACCGATGTGATAAATCCAAAAGTTGTATCCATCGAAAAAGAATTTTGTAAAATGTAAAGATTGCAATTATTTTGAGTTAACGATACTATACTAAGCTATTTGTTTTTGGTTTTTATTTTAAAAAATTTCCTAAATAGTTATGTAAACGAGACAATTACGTTCTTACATTTTATATGCTTTTATACCATATTTATTTTTGAAATAATATTTTTCTATAATATTTTTCATTTATCTGTTTAACAAATATGTATGTCTGTCAAGTGTGCAACATAAATTTGGATTCTATAAAGAAACTGATGAAACATTTAAAACTGCAACATAGTTTTAGTGTTTTTGATAAATATATTTGCAAGCAACCGCTGTGCGTTCGAGAATTTCAATCTGCGCTCCGTTTTGAAAAACATTTATTACAAGATCATCCTTTTGATGGATACAATTGCGAAGAACAAAATATACATACCTTTCCAAATGCAATAAAATTACAGTCAGTTCATGTGCCAAATATTGATTTAGAACATAAAGACGATAGCGCGCGCGTCAATGCAGACGAAAAATTAGCGAATACCTTCGATTCTTTTAAGTTTAAAGAAATACAAGAAGCTACTGCTTCTTCGTTATCATATTTATATAATAATAATTCTATGACGCGACAACATGTACAGATAGTTGTAGATGTTACTTCAAATTTAGTGGAAAATATTATGAGCATGGTAGAAAGCAAAGTGAACCAAAATTTGAATACTTTACAGGCTACAGGAGTTATGAAACAAGAATTAGCATCCTTTTTTAATCAATGTAAAAATCCTTTCTGCGGCCTAGATACAGAATATAAGAGAATACAATATTTTTCACAAAAAGGCTGTTATATAGAACCTGTCTCTTATATAATTGGGCAAACTATGGAAAGTAGAAAGATTAACAATATTTTCACCCTAATTCCGAATAATGTCACTGGCCAATTTATTTCTGTAATGAAAGTCCTAAAGGCAATATTTGAAATACCTAATATTTTAAAAGATATATTAGATTATATGGAACAAGTGACAAATGATTCACATTGTGTAAGTAATATAATTCAATCAGAGTTGTGGAAACATTTAAACCACAACTTTCATGACAAATTTGTTTTACCATTAATAATTTACTATGATGAGTTTGAGACAAATAATCCGTTAGGTGGTCATGCAGGTGTTCATAAAGTAGGTGCTGTATATTTTTCATTACCATGCATGCCTCCAGAAGCACGCTCAAAACTTGACAATATTTTTTTAACATTATTGTTTCTGAATAAAGATAGAGAAGTTTACGGGAATAAAGCTACATTTCGACCTTTGATTAATGAATTACAGATTTTAGAGAAGTCAGGATTAGTTACTAAAGAAGGTATACATATTTATATAAAATGTGCTCTTGTAATCGGAGATAATTTAGGCGTGCATGAAATTTGTGGATTTGTAAAAAGTTTTGTTGCGAACCATCCTTGTAGATTTTGTAAAGCTTCTCTTAATCAAATAAGATATCAAACAGTTGAAGATAAACAATTATTACGTACAGTTAGTGAATATGCTAATGACTTGCAAAAAAATGACGGCTCTATAACTGGTTTAACTGAAATATGTGTTTGGAATCAATTAGACTCTTTTCACGTTCTACAAAACATGAGTTGTGATATAATGCATGATGTATTTGAAGGTGTTTGTCAATATGATATGAGCAAATTAATATTACATTTTGTACAATCAAATCTGTTTACATTAGAGGATCTTAATGATAGAATAGGTACGTATGATTTTGGTCCTGAAGAAGAAAACCGTCCACCATTCTTGAAAATAGAAAAATTGAAAAGGTGCAATCTAGGTCTTTCTGCTTCAGAAACAATAACGTTTGTTATTCATTTCGGTCTTATCATTGGATATAAGATTCCTGAAAACAATAACTTTTGGGATTTGTATATTTGCTTAAATAAGATTGTAACTATATTACTTACACCGTTTTTTACTTTACAATGCCTAGAATATTTAGATGCGCTAGTTACTGAGCATCATGAACTTTATTTATATTTATTCAAAGATACGTTAAAACCGAAACACCATTTCCTCCTTCATTATGCGCGCGTTATGAAGTCTGTAGGTCCATTATTAAATATTTGGTGCATGCGATATGAAGCAAAACACAGACAATCAAAGATTGCTGCTCATATTTCTTCTTCAAGACGAAATTTACCATTAACCTTAGCGATTAAACATCAGTTAAAACTGTGCTATAGACTTTTTCAAAACATTGA
This sequence comes from Formica selysi, assembly GCA_009859135.1. Classification (NCBI taxonomy): domain Eukaryota; kingdom Metazoa; phylum Arthropoda; class Insecta; order Hymenoptera; family Formicidae; genus Formica; species Formica selysi. The sequence goes on along the minus strand of WHNR01000109.1, from coordinate 63,209 downwards.
TATAAAAAGACGTGTATCTTTTGGAAAGGAGCTTTCAATGCAGCAAATATCAAAACTTCCTAATTATTGTAATATTAAAGTTTTTTTATCATGTATAACATTTCATGCAATAACATGGATAAGTATAAAGGGTATTTATTACAAGCCAGGTTTTATTTTAAATATTTTTCGCGAAGAAATATTTCCACTTTTTGGAAAAATTGAATTGATATTTGCTGATAAAGATGAAAATATATTTTTTATTGTGCAATGTATGGATACTATTCGATTTTGTAGTCATGTACAAAGTTATGAAGTAAAGTATTCAAACAAGTGGAAATGTGTAGCATACAATAGTTTATGTAATATTTTACCGTCACATATTATTTTATCTACTTCCAACATTTTATATATAATTTTGAAAGAATAAAGTACATAATAAAGTTTATATAATAAAACGTTATGTTGCATCTTATTTGTCACAAAATTATATTTAAAAGTGGTTAAGTGACAAAATTATATATATTAAATACGTTAGAATATTTGTATATATATATTTATTATTGCATATTATATGAAACCTGCTAATTTTTTTTATTATGATAGTTTTGGCTATATATAATACACACATGTCTATTATAATAAAAACACTAGCAAGGTTATCCATGTAATGTTCAATAATTAATATATGTACAAATATTGTAATATTCTTTATATTTATATATACATATATATATGGTTGCGAGAATAAAAGAATTTAGATTTTACAGAAAGAAGTTTATTTATAAGAAGAAAATATTTATTTTACTTTAACAAAAAATTTTTTTTGGGTATATTATTCTTATGCAATTGTTTTGTTCCGGTAACAAAATATTCTATTTTTCACTATAAAGGATCTCTGTACATTATACAAAACAGTTTTGTATTATTAAATGAACTAAATTCAACAAATTAATATCGGCGTGGTAACCAACGGTTTAATTGGTCACATACCAACAATTAGTTTTTGCGTCAGTAACAAAACTTTGCTTGCTAATACAAAACATTTCTCTCAGTGCAGCTCACGAATTGATCGCCTCTGGCATATATTTTTTAACCAAAGCGAACATGCAAAACGCATTTGGTGTCAAATATTCTTAAAACAACCAGCTCATGAACTGACCGCCTCTGGCTAACTAATTACTGTAGCACTAACTACTATTATAAAATACAAATATAATAAATTTTGAATAAAATATCAAAATAAGCAAAAGACTGCGTTCTTATTTTTCAGAGATTTATGTTATATATTTGGCATTACTTATATATATACACTGTGTGTACACACACGCGCGCGCGCACACAGACACACACACACATGCACACATATATATACATACATACATAGCTTGTCTCACCACCTCCGTACAATAATGTATTGTAGGGATCAGCGCTGTAACAGCTGAGCGCTCACGCACACTACCGGGCGCACGTCAGTGAGCCCCGCGCTGCGAAGTGTGCGCCGCCGCACACTACTAGGCGCGCGACTCACCGACGTGCCAGTGTTGTTGTTCGGGCCGGGTTTTTTCGCGCATGCGTGGCAAACGCGGTATCAGTACAGTGCTTAGTTGACCAAAAAGAAGTACCATTAATCACCCGCACAAAAATATCTAATAATTGTTAAAAATTTATTATAAAAATATTAAATATTAAAATAAACACATATATTATAAATAAAATATAAATAAACTGAAAAAGGAAAGGGTAATAAAATAATTAATTAAAAAAACGTTTTAATATAAACAAAAATAAAATTTTATTTTTGGCAGAATCTCAGAGAATACCAACATTTGTTGCAAGGGTAAGGAAAACTGCCAAAAACCTCACCAGTATTCTTACAAAAAATACAAAAAATAAAAATATTTATTTGTTTAAATAAACATAAATAAAATTCATTAAATATAAAAATATCTTTTTAAAAATAATTAACTAAATAATTACAAAATCTAAAAATAATTACAAACTAATTAATTGCACATAAAATTTGGTTTTTATTATACAGATATAAATTTATAATAAAACAAATTTTATTAAACTGTAAAAAACAAAATAATAATAAAGATACAATAAAAACAAAAACAACATTGATTAGATGTTACTAGATGATAATTGTACTTTATGCAAAATAAAATATATAAAAGCAATAAAAATGATTATACATGACGCAAAATAAAATATATAAAAGCAATAAAAATGATTGTACATGACGCAAAATAAAATATATAAAAGCAATAAAAAAATATTAAGATCCATCAGATTGCAAATCGTTGCATGACTTACTTCTCCATATATTATTATGCAGCGCTAAATGTCTAGAATCTACTTCAAAAGTAGTACAGTTAATATTTTCAGCCTCAAAACTTGATCGAATTATACAAATTGCAGAAACCATATCATTACATAATCGATTCCTTTTTTTAATTTTTACATCTGTTACTACAGAAAAAATACGTTCTGCTTCGGCATTTGAATGTGGAAAAAAAAGAACTATTTGAACTAATAAATCTAAATTTATAAATACTTTTTCATCATTAAAATCTTTATATTCTACAATTTTTTTCCACATTTCATCAATTTCTAAAGAAGCTAATTCCTTTTTTTGTTCTTCATCAAAAATAGACGGTAAAATTCTCCATTCAAAAGCTAATTTAGTAATATCAATATTAATAGATTTTATTTGATTAACAATATAAGTTAAATCTTTAATTTTAACTCGACCTTCATCATATAAAGCATACTTAGGTTCTAAAAAAGATAATTGTTCAAAAAGAGTATTATTATAAGATAAACGTTTTAACATTTGCCGAGTTGCTGTTTTATAAAAATCTAGACATTTTAGCTTTATTTGTTGACTGCATTCTGGAGATAAGGTGTTCAAAAAGTTCTCACATTCAGGTCCAACATATATATTTTCTACAGGCTGTATATTTTCTTCATTATCAATATCTAAAGATGAAATATTCTTAATTGCATTAGAAATCAAAAAATTTTGTATTAATTGTCGTATCAATTGTTGGCTACTTTCAATTAATTTATGAATTAAAATCTTACGCGATTGAAACAAAGCGTTAAAATTATTTAAAAAATTTAATGCATATTTTAAAAATAATAAATAAGCTTTAATTGAATTATCGTTTAATTATGTTAAAATTATTTCCGCAGATTTAGTTTTATCTTCGACAACTGCTAAAGTAAAATAATTTTTCAAAACATCCCAATTTTCAAGTAATCTAACAACGCACTTTTGTAAAACAAGCCATCTAGTATTTGACAATTTTAATAATTTATGTCTTTCCACATTGAAAAAATCTTGGAATTCACCTAAAATTGCACATCTCTTTGCACTGCCGGAAATGTAAGTAGAAACCCCTCTAACTAAATTTTCACACGACGAAGGTAATGTTTCGCAAGATTTACTAGCTACAAGCGCGGAAGAATGGCATATACAATTTAATGTTATTAATCCCGGTACTTCTAATTTTAAACGATACATAAAAGAATTATTGCATCCAGTCATAACTGATGTATTATCACATGCCATTCCAACAATATTTGTTATAGGGATTTCTTTTTTGTCTAAAAGGTTTTTAAATGTTTCGAAAAGTTTGCTCGCGGAACAATCTGTAGCGTTTAATGAAACTAAATCTAATAATTGCGTTACGACTTTTTTATTTGAAGGTGATACATAGCGAACAAGGATACACATTAATTTCGTATCCGATATATCGGTACTCTCATCAATTAAAATAGAAAATTTGCAAATTCGTAAATTCATAATAAGTTTTTCATTTTCTCTTTTAGCGATAACATTTTTAACAATATTCGCGCATTTTAATCGGCCCAGTGACATATCTTGTACAATTTTAGGATCTATACAAATATCTTTCAATAATGGAATCTGTTTAATAAAGAACCCGAGGAATATCTGGTTTCGGGGGTGTCGGGCAGAACAGTTAATGATTCACACACACAAAAAAACTGGGCCGCACTTCCCAATTATTCGAGCGATGATATCTCGATTTATTCTTATAATTACACTAGTTCTTCTTATTCTAGGATCATATACAATAGTTTTATAGTTTGTCTTTGAGTAAAACCGACGAATCTGCCGAGGAATTCGAGAGAGACCGCGAGAGAATACTACGTCGCTTTACGACGTACCGAGTGCTTCACACGATAACTGCGTACAGATTCTGGTTCTTGAGATAGAGAAACCTTGCTCTCCCTCGCGAATAATTGAGTACGTTCGATGCCGCTGATTTGATTCCGAGATGACGAATTACTTGAGAGACGAACCGAGAGATTTATCACTTAACCAGAACCGCGAGACGAATCCGAATTCAGAGAGCTTTATAACTGTCCTAATGGCGACGGGTGTCACGAAAGACCGGTACTCACTCAATGATCGAGGATTTCCGAAAGGGTCGATATCGACGCAGGAGCGCGGATAAGGTCCTGAGAGCGTGCTTATGATTGGGTGATAACATTGCGCGAGACTAGTTAGATTGATAGGACAGGCTGCGGGATTGGGTCACGGCCGCGTACAAAAGGAAAAAGGAAGAGAGAGAGAATGCTAGAGAGAAGGACTAGAGTAAGTGAGATGCCGGTGCAAAGATTGAGAAAAGGGAGCGATATTTCCTGAACATTTCGCCCGCCTTCTACAACAGCGTTGAAGAATTATGATCTTGATGATGGTGAGGCCGGATCAGTAGTTGATTGCCTTGTGAGTGAGGGTTGATCTGGTGTCATCGGAAGCACTGCTAACTTGGTGATAGGCCGCTTGAGTTCTGTAGTGGCCGTCTTGAGGGTGACCACTCTGCATAGACCGTCCGAACCAAGATGAAGTTGTGTGACCCGAGCAAGAGGCCATTTTGATGGAGGGAATCTCTCATCTGTGAGAAGTACGAGAGAGCCGACCTTGATTTGCGTGGAGGGATGATGCCATTTCGATACTGAGTAGTGCCGTTGTAGGATAAGCTGCCAAGGAGATAGCCTTGTTATGGGCATCGATGAAAGAGATGGCTCCGGAATCGTAGTTGGAGCGAGAACTGTCTCGATTTGTACCAGAAGAGTTGTAAGTTCCTCTGGTCAAGACCAAAAGAGTTGTAAGTTCTTCATAGGTCAAGACAGTCTCGCCGATATTCCGTTTCAGGTGATACTTGACGGATTTTTGCATCCCATTTACCGCCAAACTGAAGAGTGGTCGGAAAATTGAAGAATCAAGTGTTGCCGTCGTTGATCCGCAACTGAGATGGTTCCGAAAATTCCTTGAATCCTGATGTGAATAGCCGCCTAAGAGGTATCTGCCCCGAGAAAGTTGGTTCCACAGTCGCTGGAGAGGATTTGGTAGATACCTAGCCGTCCCGTCAACCGCCGATAAGCTGCGATGAATCCCTTCGTTGAGTAGTTTGTCACTGCCTCCAGATGAACCGCCGAAGTTGAGAAGCAAACAAAGATGGCTAACCAGCCTTTGTAACACTTAGCCCCTCGTCCTCGCCAAGCTTTGAGAGTGAGGGGGCCGGCGTAATCAACCTCTGTGTTGAAGAAAGGACGAGATGGCGAAATGCGAGATGATGGCAGTTGACCCATGAGTTGCTGTGCCCTTACGCCACGTTGTCGAGCACACCGAATGCAGCGGAGAATGTGAGATCTTACTGGTGCTCGGCCACCAACGATCCAGTAAGCCTGGCGAAGATATGTCAAGGTTACCTGAGTTCCGCCGTGAAGAGTCCTTAGATGAGCGTCCGATATAATGAGTTGAGACAGATATGAATCCCGTGGCAAGATGGCTGGATGCTTGCATTCAGGGTCCAATTGCGAATGGTTGAGTCGGCATCCAACTCTGAGGAGGTCAGAATGATCGACAAGGCCGTGAGCTCAGAGAGAGAATGAGACCTTGACAAGTGTGCTCCGCTTGAGATGACTGTCAGATCCGATGAGAGGTACGCCGCTTGAACTGATCGAATCCCATATAGCCGTGCGATTCCCAGGTCTACAGATGTGAGGGGGTGGCCAGAAAAGACTGTGGTATTCTTTTGAGTATAGCGCAACACCGTTGGCAAAGTGCAGTAATCTGAAGAAGCCAAATGAATGAAGAGAGTCGATAGAGAGGCCGCCAGAGATGGTGTTGCTTCGCCATTGAGGACTTGAGAAGAAGACCTGGCCGTTGTTCGAGAGTCGCCGCCGAATCTGGTTGAGACGCCATGATTGGCTGATGCTGAGGAGACTATACCCAATATGTGGTCGTTCCACCAAAGATGGTGCCGAGAGAGTAGAGCTGAAGAGAGACCACGAGATGCACAGTCTGCTGGATTTTCCATTGCCGGAGACAAACCGCCGTTGTCCTTGTGGAACTTATTCTTGAATTGCAGCCACTTGATTGCGAACAAAGACATTCCAGCGGGAAGGGTGACTGTTGATCCAGGTGAGCGATACCGAGGAGTCCGTCCACATGAAGATTGGTATCTCAGCGAGTTCTAATGCCTGTTGAACATAGTTGATGAGACGAGAGAGTAAGCCGCCGCCGTAAGTTCCAGCCGAGGAATTGTGAGCCATTTGAGAGAGGCGACCTTGGCTTTGGCGCACGCCAGTGTGATGATTGACTCTATTGTGTGAGGAATGACCTTGATATAAACTCAGCCGCCATGGCGAGTTGCGAAGCATCCGAGAATCCATGAAGCTCGACCATGGCTGACGGCATGAGATACATCCACCGAGGAATCGCGGTGGAGGTCAGGTCAGACAACTCTGAAAGGAAGTGCGTCCGCCGATGTCGAAGTTGCGGCGAGAGGCAGTCATCCCAGCCGACCTTTTCTAGCCACAGTTCCTGGAGGAGCGTCTTAGCTCTGATGATTACCGGAGATAGGAATCCCAGAGGATCAGATAGTTGCGCTACTTCTGAGAATATAGTCCGTTTGGTGATAACGGGCCGGTTGGAGGCCTTGCACGAGAAGACGAATTGATCCGAGTGAGGATGCCATGTGAGTCCCAAAATTTTGCCTTGAGCGTTATCAAACGAGTGAGGCGTCGCGGAGGTGATGTCCGTAGGAAGAGCCTGGAGTAGTTCAGGATGATTGCTCTGCTACTTCGGCAGAGGAAAGCCGCCCGCCTTGTAGAGGTTCACTAGTTGGTGAGCGATGGAGGTCAACTCCGGGAGAGCGTCGGCACCACCACAGATGTCGTCCACATACCTGCCCTTGAGAAGAGGAGAGACCGCCAGGGGGCAGTTCCTACCTTCGTCTTCGACTAGTTGGAGGAGGACGCGAACAGCCAAGAAGGGAGCTGATCGGGTGCCATATGTGACCGTCGTGAGTTGGTACGGAATGATGTTGAGCTGATCATCTACCCAGAGGATCCGTTAGAGATCCCAATCGTCCGGATGAACTTGAATTTGGCGGAACATCTTGGTGATATCAGTGATAAAGATGTACCGGTATCGTCGCACCCAGAGTAAGATATCTGAGATGTCTGGTTGGAGTTTTGCACCCGTGTGCGGAATATCGTTGAGAGAAGATCCCGTACTGGTGAGGCTGGATCCGTCAAACACCACTCGTATTTTTGTGGTAATGCTGTCATCCTTGAGGGCTCCATGGTGAGGGAGGTAGAACATTGATGAATGGCGAAAAATAACTTGAGTGGAGTATTAGAGACATAGCACCCCTAAGTCCGCTCCGAATGAGATTCACCAATACCGATGATAGGAATAGAGGCGTGTCGTCGAGGTATCTGAAGGGTTTTGATAAGTTGCCTGGAGGCGAAGGTGAGTTCCGAACCGGGATCGATGAGCATCCTAACCGAGTGAGGAGAACCGCAAGGTGATCGGATGATAGCGCAACTTGTAGCGAGTAAGATTACCGGGCGAATGAGGGTTACTGCGTGAGATTGAGGGGGGGGGGGCTGCGTGCGCAAGTCACTTCGAGGCCGATGATGTGGTGCTCTTGGATGGTGAGGCCAGCGCCGACGTCTGCGTAGGCGTGGTCGAAAGGATCGCCTTGCCTTGCGTCGTTGACGAACAGGGGGGGGGGGGGTAGCCATCCATGTGTATCATTATATGATGCTTGGGTGGTCGCTGTACAATGAAATGAACTAAGAGTTGGTCCCAGTGTTGAACAGGAGCTCCGAGAGGCTCCAAGGCATTGAGCGCTTCCGTTGTGGTGTTGAGGAGCGTGTTGAGCTCCTTGGCCGACCGCTGTGAGATGGTCTTGGTGCGAAATAATCGATCCAGGAGGAGCTCAGCCTTGGATTCCGCCATTCGCTCGTGAGTCGCTTCGAACTTTTGCCAGTTGTTATCTATAAGGTCGAGTATCACTTTGAGCATTTGAAGTTGAAGAGTGGGGAACGTCGGTTCCTTACACTCGAGAGCCACCGACTTGATATACGTGTGCCGATTCATCTGCAGAGAGATTGGACATGATGATGGCTGATCGCCTTTACCGATGAAAGCACCACTGGAAGTGACCCACGAGAGAGAAAGAGAAGTTTCGACAAACGAGAATATCCGAAAAATGCGAGAGAGAGGTCCGTATACCGCGCACGAGCTCACAATGTCCGAGTGAGAGAGAAGGCGCTAACGATTATAGAGACCGGTGACCGGTCGTCGTATATTCACAAAATGGCCGAAGACTGTCAAAGGAGCGAGAGAGAACACCGTATACGCAGCGAGGATCCGTTGCCGAGCGCCCGAATCCGTCCGGGCGTCGCCGGACACGCACGAGTAACCGAGCGCGACGGATGTCAGAGAGAGAGAGTGAGAGCGCACTACGGGCGGCGACGATCGCTTGCCGAGCGCCCGAATCCGTCCGGGCGTCGCCGAACACGCACGAGTAACCGAGCGCGACGGATGTCAGAGAGAGAGAGTGAGAGCGCACTACGGGCGACGACGATCGCTTGCCGAGCGCCCGAGTCCGTCCGAGCGTCGCCGAACACGCACGATGAGGATCGTTCTCAAACTTTCGCCGGTAGCACGTGGAAGCACACACGATTTTCTTAATCCGCACACAGAGTTCACCTTGAGATGTTCGTTACCGCACCCACCGATCCGGCTCGAAGGACCAAAAAATGTTTAATAAAGAACCCGAGGAATATCTGGTTTCGGGGGTGTCGGGCAGAACAGTTAATGATTCACACACACAAAAAAACTGGGCCGCACTTCCCAATTATTCGAGCGATGATATCTCGATTTATTCTTATAATTACACTAGTTCTTCTTATTCTAGGATCATATACAATAATTTTATAGTTTGTCTTTGAGTAAAACCGACGAATCCGCTGAGGAATTCGAGAGAGACCGCGAGAGAATACTACGTCGCTTTACGACGTACCGCGTGCTTCACACGATAACTGCGTACAGATTCTGGTTCTTGAGATAGGGAAACCTTGCTCTCCCTCGCGAATAATTGAATACGTTCGATGCCGCTGATTTGATTCCGAGATGACGAATTACTTGAGAGACGAACCGAGAGATTTATCACTTAACCAGAACCGCGAGACGAATCCGAATTCAGAGATTTTATAACTTTATAACTGTCCTAATGGCGACGGGTGTCACGAAAGACCGGTACTCACTCAATGATCGAGGATTTCCGGAAGGGTCGATATCGACGCAGGAGCGCGGATAAGGTCCTGAGAGCGTGCTTATGATTGGGTGATAACATTGCGCGAGACTAGTTAGATTGATAGGACAGGCTGCGGGATTGGGTCACGGCCGCGTACAAAAGGAAAAAGGAAGAGAGAGAGAATGCTAGAGAGAAGGACTAGAGTAAGTGAGATGCCGGTGCAAAGATTGAGAAAAGGGAGCGATATTTCCTGAACAGAATCAAATGATCTGCGGTATAAAAAGCTACATTATGTTCGGCAAAAAATGCTGCTAATTTAATTTCTGCACGTTTGACTTTATCTTTATATGATAATATATCTTCATTGTTATCAATTGCGTTGTTATTATTATTATTATTAATGTTTTTATTATGTTTGACCGTTTGCGAATGTTGAACTAAATCTGTCTTACAACATCTGATGGTCTTATTACATGCAGTACAAAAAGCTTTTTTTTCTACATGATGGGGAGCTAACCATCCTTTAAAATTATCCTCATGCAGCCATGCATTTTGAAAGTCTCTAACTTTCGGTCGTTTAATTGCTCCTTTTCTTTGCGCATGCATTATTTATAAATATACTTATCTACTCACCTTAACCTAGCCTGTCCTTATTGCCGGGCCCGCCAAGACTTTCGCGCCCAAACACTACTCCTCTTATATACATCGCTGCTTCGGCTGCCATCTACCACGCATGCGCGAGAAAACCCGGCCCGAACAACAACACTGCGACGTGCGCCCGGCTAAAAGTCGGCGCTGATTGACCAGACTTTACTCAATAATAACTCCTTTATGAAGCGTTATAGAAAAAAATGTTACAGGACTTTTCTGTTTAGAATAACACCCTCTACTCTACCTTCCCTTAAAGGGTGTTGCGCGAATTTTCGGACACCCTGTGTAAATATACCTTATATATAAATAATCCGTCTAAAAAAGACATCACAGATGTAAAAAAAAGCGCTAAGTATATCTTTCTCCAGCCAAAATAGTCCTTTACAAAAATTAATTGCCATCAAAAATATCTTCTCAAAAATTATATTTATTTTACAAAAATTTATCGCCACCAAAAATATCTTCTTAATAATTATATAATATTTATAAATTACATTTTATCTATATTAATAACACGGGAAAACAACTTAAAATATTAGCATCAAAAAGAAGTGAAATCAAAAAATCACGCTAAGTAAATTTAGGAAAATATAATGCATAATATTTAGTTGAATTGCTTTCTATGATTAGAATAGATCTATTTAATGTAAGATGCAAAAAATATAAAAATTGTGAAATTTTGCATTCTTTTATCTATTTAACATTTCATTCTATTCTATTTGCAGAAGCAAATAAAATGCAATAAAATATACACATATATATATATATATATATATATATATATATATATATATGGCATAAGAGAGGGTGTAAAACTTAAAATTGATCGTACAAATGTATAATTATTATACATTTTTAAAATATTTATATACATATATACAAATAATAAATTATTTATATCTAAATAATTATTCATATTTATTTAATTCAAATATACTTAAACGTATATTCAAGAAAAGAAAATATAAGACAAAAAATTAAATTTCGAAAATTAAAAAATTTTAAGTTAAAAAATAAAAATTCAAAAATTAAGGTTAAATATATAAATACAAAAAATTTAAAGCAAAAAAATTTAAAGCTAAAAATAATTAAATTCAAAAAATTTTAAGCGCAAAAAAATTGACGTTAAAAAAATGAAAGTAAAAAAATTTCATGTGCAAAAAAATTTTGGCGCTGTTATGTAAAGTTATTTTAGTTTGTATTATATTTATTAGAGCAGGTTATATTATCGGGCAGCGTATTCGATTTATATCACCATTTATTTCTGGTATCAACAGAATGTTGCAGGATACAGAAAGGATGATAATGTAATGTGGTATTAATAGAATAAACGAATTCGTGTGACTTAAAAGTGACTAACGACAATGCTCTCTGTGTCAGAGACGGAAGTGAAGTAGTGACCGGCGGGAACCGGCAGGAAGTCCCTAGACGCTGCTTTACCGATATGTCGCTAAAGTCACCGGGTCGAATGCGACCAAAAGAGGAGGCAAAATTGAATGCCTAACACTCCCCCTCAATTTTGACGTTCTTCTTCCACGCAGATGCCCATCAACCCCAAGCTCCGAACGCAGAATTCATGTTTCCCGTTTGCGAGCGCTTTGGTGAGCACGTCCGCTGGCATCTGCTCCGTAGGTTTGTATTGGAGCTTCATAGACTGGTTGGCGAGCGCCTCTCGGATGAAGTGGTAGCGCACATCTATGTGCTTGGATCTTCCATGGTAAACGGGGTTTCGAGCCAATTCCCCTGCTCCTTGGTTATCGTTAAAGATGGTGACGTTAGTCAATGTGTCGAGTTTCAGCTCTTTTAGGAACCCGATAAGGTAAATGGCTTCCTTGGCCGCGTCGGTCAGTCCCATGTACTCCGCCTCAGTTGAGGAGAGTGCCACGGTCCTCTGCTTCCGCGATTCCCAGGAGATGGCTGCCCCGGCGAGGACGAAGCCATTCCGGCCTGTCCATGGTGCAGTTGCCCCAATCTGCGTCAACGAAACCGTGTAGGTTTTTCTTTGCCGGTCTGAAACATAAAGCTAGGTTTATAGTTTTCTTGAGGTATCTGAGTACGCGCTTCGCTTCTATCCAGATGCTTTGGTTGTATTGGCGATTGAACTGGCTTAACACGCTCACGGCGTGAGCTATGTCGGGTCTAGTAGCTAAAGCTGTGTACATCAAGCTCCCGATGAGTTCTCTATATGGTAGCGGTTCGTCGGTCTCGTGGCTTTCCTCGGTCGGTTTAAATCCACGGGTTAAAGGAGTAGCTGATCCTTTACAGTCTGTCATTCCGAATTTGGTCAGTAGATTTTTGATATAGCCTGATTGAGAGAGATATATTTTCTCCTCGGTTCTGATGATTTCGATGCCTAGGCAGTATCCGGCTTCCCCGAAGTCTTTGATGGCAAATTGTTTCTTCAATGAATCGATGATGTCCTTCTTATCTTTATGATCTCTCGAGGCGATCAGAATATCATCGACATAAACAAGAATGAAAAGAGTTCTTTTCTTGTTCACATAAACGCAGGGATCGGCGTTTGTAGGTGTCAGACCGGCGTTCTCGAGCGTTGTATTGAGTTTGGAATGCCATTGGCGTCCAGCCTGCCGTAGTCCGTATAATGCTTTTCGTAGTAGACAAATTCGACGTCCTTGTTGAAGATGCGTCAGCATGATCTTGGCCTTATTCTGGGTGTTTCTGTCCGATTTGTCCTTTGTGATTCTTGTAAGCATTTCTTCTAGAAGTTCTGGTGCTTCCATGTGCACCTCGTTGTCTATTTCTCCGTGCAGGTAAGCCGTTGTGATGTCCAATTGTGATATTTGCATATTTAGTTGAGCTGATATGGCGATCAGCATTCTCAGCGAACTGAATCGTGCCACCGGTGCAAAGGTATCTTGAAAATCGATTCCGGGGCGTTGGGAGAATCCTTCGGCTACCAGTCGGGCCTTTCTTTTCTCCAGATTACCATCCGCTTTGTATTTGTTCCTCAGGACGATTCGACATCCGACTACATTGCCCCTATTTGGCCTGTCGACGAGTTCCCATGTATCGTTGGCTACGAGACTCTCTTCACCTCGTCGTAGATCGCCTCCTTCCATTCGGTGGCGTCTGGTCCGGCGATGGCTTGTGAAAAAGAGATTTCGCTCGCAAGAAAAGCGTACATGGATTCTTGCGGCTCGACGTCGTCATCTGAGGATGATTCAACGACTGTGGATGTGGATGCTGGCTGCCTATCACTACTCCTGAGATAGTATTGTCTATTCGGAGTGGCAGACTTTTGAGTTGTAGCTCCCTTTGGTCGTCCAGGTCTTCGCTTTGGAGGTTCGATGGCGTCCGGTTCGTCATTTCCTTCGACGGTTTTCTCAGCAATCTGGCGATCATCTGGCTGCGCCTCGATCGGGTTAGATTTATTTGATCCGATATATGTTTCGGATGATTCTTCGATAGCTTCCGGACTGTCCATAATCTTGAGGCGACCATTTCTGGTATCTTGATTTACAATGTCCTCGAACGGTTTCTTCGTATTAAATTCGTCGAAGAATTTAATGTCTCTGGAGACGTGGATTTTTCGATCCTTCGGATTCCATATTCTGTAGGCTTTCGACGTGCCGGAATATCCGATGAAAATACCTTCTAGACCGCGAGCGTCGAATTTTCCTTTGTTAGGGGATTTATCTAGGATGAAAGCGTTGCAACCGAATGTTCGCATGTGTGCAATGTTCGGACGTCGTCCGGTCCATTTTTCGAAAGGGGTTTCGGAATTTAGGCTCTTGGTGATGCAGCGATTTTTGATGTAGTTTGCCGTCGAGATCGCCTCGGCCCAAAAAGATGACGGTAACCCAGACTGAATGATCATGCATCTTGCCGCTTCCACCAATGTCCGATTCTTGCGTTCGGCAGTCCCGTTTTGTTCGGGCGTGTGCGGCACTGTTAGACGGCGGCGGATTCCGTGTTCCTTGAATAATGCGTCTAAAGTGGAGTTATAGTATTCTTTGCCGTTGTCTGACTGAACAGCCTTGATTTTTCGTCCGGTTTGCTTCTCGGCGAACTTCATGAATTCTATGAACTTCTGAGGGACCTCGCTCTTGTTTCGCATAAAGTATACCTCGCACCAGCGGATGTGATCGTCTATAAAAGTGACGAAATAACGCGCTCCGCCTTCTGATTCTGTCCGCATGGGCCCACATACATCCGTGTGCACTATATCCAGCGTACCAGAGGACCTTGGACCTCCAGCTGGGAATGGAATGCTCGTTAGCTTTCCCGCTGCGCATATCTTGCAGTTGATTTGGGTTGCATCGATGTCTAGTTTCATGCCGGCGACAGCTTGGGTTTTTGACATAGATTTAACGGCTTTTATGTGGAGGTGTCCTAGCCGTTCGTGCCATATCCTTGTTTGCGATTGTCTGTCCTCGCTCGCAATGCATGCTTGTCGGGCACCGTCCTGCATATAAAAAAGATTGTTTACACGTTTTGCAATCATGGTCGTCTTATCTTGGAGATTTCGAACGATCGCTTGATCCTTAGTGAATAAGACTTGGTGCTCATTGTCGACAATTTTTGCTACAGATAAAAGGTTCGTCCTCAAGTCCGGAACGTATAACGTGTCCGTGAGCCTTATATTTCTTTCGTCTTCGTTGATTGAAGCTGTGATCCTGACATCTCCCATCGCTTGGACTTTAGTAGTGTCGTTATTTGCAAGCTTTAGCCCGCTGGAGATATTCGTGGTGTTGACGAAGAGATCCTTATCGCTGCATAAGTGCGAGGTGCAGCCGCTGTCTAGGCACCATCCTTTCGATTTGTCCTGCTCGCTAGTCATTAATACCGTTTCCGTTGCGTGGCCTGCCTTCTGCTCCGAATTTCTTTTGGCGAAGCAATTGGTAGCTTTATGCCCGCTCTTTTTACAGTAGTTGCATCTTATTCGCTTATTCGTGGAAGACGACGTGTCTCTGTTGTCTTTCCCTGTTTTGTTCTTAAAGGCCGGTTGATTTTGATGCTTTACGAATAGGGCATTAGATGTGTGATCGGATGATTTTTGTTTTCTGGCCTCGCTTTCCTCAATTATTTTTATTCTCAGTGTCTCTGCGTCCGGTAAATCATCGCGCGATTCCATTGCACATCGAAATGTGTCATAATTATCTGGAAGGCTGTATAATATGATAATGGCGAGCATATCGCCATTAATTTCGACGTTCATTGATTGCAATTTGTCAACTGCGTCGAAAAGGTCGTTTAGATGGTCTTTCACATCTCCACCTTCTGGCATTTTGCGCAACATAAGATTTTTCAAAAGAATGGCCTTACGTGCTGGTCCTTTGGATGCGTAGATTGACTCTAATTTGTCCCAGACGTCTTTAGACGTCTCACAACCTTTAATTTGTTTAAGCTCGGACGGGTTTATGGACAAAATGAGATCGGACTTAGCTTTGCGGTCCTCGGTGATCCATGCATCGTATGCTGCTTGAGATGCCGCTCGCATGGTTGGATCGGCCGAGACGATGGGTTTTGGTTTCTCTCCGGAGACATAACTCCATGCGTCATTCTTAATTAATAGAGCTTCCGCCTGAATCTTCCATGTGTCGTAGTTGCTTTTGGATAAGAGCTCGAGACGAGTTGAATTTATGGAGTTGTATGCCATTTCGTTTTTCCACGCGTCTGAAATTGACTTGTACAATCGTTTTAATGTGTGTGGATCGACACTGAATTTTTACGATTTTCGTTTTTTTGTTTACTTGCTGCCCTTGTAAAGGTCGCAACGATAAAAGTGTAACTTTACCTTGTGCGTTAAAAGCGTGGCGATGCGTCGCCTGGGCCCATACTGGTGACGAGTCAAGACTCATCGCTGAGCGGCTACGGGCGCCAATTTTCAATCGTTTAATATGATTGGACCGCTCTGGAGACGTGCTGGGGATGTCGTCTCTCCGTGGCAATCGGCACTGCATCCATGGAGCGAGATTCCAACATCGCTCTGGAGTCGTATGTACTGTGTTAAAGTGGCGTAAGGTGTGAGGTCTGAATAGCTCAGTGGTAAGAGCAGTTGCCCGGAAAGCGAAAGACTCGGGTTCGATTCCCGATTCAGCCACTCGTACCTCGCATATTTTTTCAGACCCGCAAATGTTGTTTTCTAACAATTATTTGTCGGGCTGAGGAAGTGTGTAAACGCCCTACACAGACACGACAGTGCCGCTGCCACGGAAGAGATGGATGCTTGGTTCGTGCCTCCTCCCGCCTTAAATCCCCCCCCCCGCTTCACTCATAATCTATTAGAGCAGGTTATATTATCGGGCAGCGTATTCGATTTATATCACCATTTATTTCTGGTATCAACAGAATGTTGCAGGATACAGAAAGGATGATAATGTAATGTGGTATTAATAGAATAAACGAATTCGTGTGACTTAAAAGTGGCTAACGACAATGCTCTCCTCTGTGTCAGAGACGGAAGTGAAGTAGTGACCGGCGGAAACCGGCAGGAAGTCCCTAGACGCTGCTTTACCGATATGTCGCTAAAGTCACCGGGTCGAATGCGACCAAAAGAGGAGGCAAAATTGAATGCCTAACAATATTTTATTCATAATGTTAATTTTAATTGGAATAACAGCGCTAAGTTTTTTTTGCACATGAAATTTATTTACTTTCATTTTTTAACTTCAATTTTTTCGTGCTTAAAATTTTTTGAATTTAATTATTTTTAGCTTTAAATTTTTTTGCATTAAATTTTTTGTATTTATATATTTAACCTTAATTTTTGAATTTTTATTTTTTAACTTAAAATTTTTTAATTTTCGAAATTTAATTTTTTGTCTTATATTTTCTTTTCTTGAATATACGTTTAAGTATATTCGAATTAAATAAATATGAATAATTATTTAGATATAAATAATTTATTATTTGTATATATGTATATAAATATTTTAAAAATGTATAATAATTATACATTTGTACGATCAATTTTAAGTTTTACACCCTCTCTTATGCCATATATATATATATATGTGTATATTTTATTGCATTTTATTTGCTTCTGCAAATAGAATAGAATGAAATGTTAAATAGATAAAAGAATGCAAAATTTCACAATTTTTATATTTTTTGCATCTTACATTAAATATATCTATTCTAATCATAGAAAGCAATTCAACTAAATATTATGCATTATATTTTCCTAAATTTACTTAGCGTGATTTTTTGATTTCACTTCTTTTTGATGCTAATATTTTAAGTTGTTTTCCCGTGTTATTAATATAGATAAAATGTAATTTATAAAGATTATATAATTATTAAGAAGATATTTTTGGTGGCGATAAATTTTTGTAAAATAAATATAATTTTTGAGAAGATATTTTTGATGGCAATTAATTTTTGTAAAGGACTATTTTGGCTGGAGAAAGATATACTTAGCACTTTTTTTTACATCTGTGATGTCTTTTTTAGACGGATTTCACATATTTTTGCAAAGTTTATTTTAAAATATTAATCATATCAATATATTAAAAAATATATACGTGTGTGCGTGCGTACGTGCAACTATCATCATGTCTTTTAATAATTGCAATAATACTTTTGTTCTCACTTTTCCTCATTGTTTTTAAATGTTTTGCATATTTGTTAATATTTATATTTTATTGTAATAATAAATAAATGCTACTGTGTTGTATTAATAAATGCTAAATTAAAATATTCTTGTACTACACGATGAATTTATAAAATGATACAAAATTGACGAGCTCAAAAAATTTATTTTAAAGAAAGTCAAATTTTAAATCTAACGATAGTAATATTTATTAACTTTGAAATTTCATGAGCAAAACTAAGATTTATTAAATTCACATCTCTCAATCCCACATTATCGTTCTTTTTTAAATTTTTTAATAGTAATAATAATAATAGTAATAATAGTAATAATAAAATACATTTATTTTAATTTAATATATTAATAATAACACATTTAAATAATATATATTACTTTGATATCGTAATAGCACATACCCAGTGACCATCATATTTCGACATACTGCTATGCAAAATTTGTATATGATCTTGCATAGCTGAAATAGGCTCTATTGTTTCGGGATATTGAATTCTCCATGTATCACGAGGACAGAAAAAAGAGCAATTTTTTAGTAACGTTTGAAATGCGTCCATATGGGTATCTTCCAACCATGCATTTTGCTTTATAATATTTATGTCATAATTTGATAATTTTATTATATTTTTTATTGCCATTTTTGTTTTTGTTATCTCTTGTCCTTATTCGATTCAATTTGATTTATTTGATTATTTATATTATTAATTTTTTCAACTAAGTAATAATAATATGTAAATATAGCACTTACATGATTTTATCTTTGCAGTATGAATTGTCTGCTGCCAACCGAACTTCTTTCTAAAAAAAAAATAAAAGATATTAAGTAAACATTTTACAATTTTCAATATGTAACGGTTCACCTTTCCCGTACGCCGTGGATCAAGGCTCGCCGGTGCCAGGATTCGGGAGAAGGGGGAAACTCCAACCTACTTTACCTTTGTATTATCGGTTTAAACAAGTCTATTTATTCAAGCTGTTATTGCGAAAGACATTTAACACTCAAAGCGATGCGCGAAGCAACATGCGGGAACGGTGCGCGTACAGAGTTTCACGCGTGAGCGGTTGTTATTCGCAAGGCATCGTACAAGCACGGTGCGTACAGAGTTTGCGCGTGGAGCTCGGGAAGCGAGCGTGGCTCAAGTGGCCGTGTTCTGCATTCGCGGTGTTCGCATGCAATTAAACTACTGTTATTATTTGCGGTACAGTACAGATCTTAAACTCTACGGGGTGTCGCGGGGCCTTCACTGTAATTCCAACGGCCTGGCTGCCTTATCCTTAAAAGGACGAGGCGTCGGCGTTCTCGGCGTTCTATCCTTAAAAGGACTGACGCTCTGCAGTAGTTGGAAGGCCGGGTGTGATGATAGAAACGGCGCGACACTGGCGTGAATCCTAAGGTCTAACGGACTCTCTAATTTACAGTCGCGGTATGTACAATGCGGTCTTATAATCTGAACAGGTCGCGGTATATGTACAACGGTATTACAAACTATCAGGTCGCGGTATATGTACAAGCGGTACTAGAAGCTATTGGAGCGCGGGGACCAAAGCGGTCTTACCATACAAACGGGTCACGGTATATCTACAAGCGGTCTTACGGTAAACGCGGTGCGAACTTATTAACTAGTAGGATGCGCCGTCCCAGCAACCGGGAAGCCCGGCCTAACTACGGGAAGCCCGTAGCCTGGTGTAACGCGAGGTGTCAGGATGCGCCGTCCCAGCAACCGGGAAGCCCGGCCTAACTACGGGAAGCCCGTAGCCTGGTGTAACGCGAGGTGTCAGGATGCGCCGTCCCAGCAACCGGGAAGCCCGGCCTAACTACGGGAAGCCCGTAGCCTGGTGTAACGCGGGATATCAGGATGCGCCGTCCCGGCAACCGGGAAGCCCGGCCTAACTACGGGAAGCCCGTAGCCCGGTGTAACGCGAGGTATCAGGGTGCGCCGTCCCAGCAACCGGGAAGCCCGGCCTAACTACGGGAAGCCCGTAGCCTGGTGTAACGCGAGAGGTAGTTCAGGATCCGGAGAGTTGTATGAGACAGGAATCGGGATCGGGAACTGGTAACGCTACGCTCGCCGGAGCGCCTTATATACCGGCGGCTGGCCTCCCACTCGCGCGATTCAACGTGTGGTGGGGTGGTCCCTACGGTGGGGCCGCGACACGGGTGTGGGAGCTTAGGGACGCCATAAGCGCCGAGCCTCGAAAAGCGCGCGATGGATCGGCCCGCTAGGCCGTTAGTAACGGTATCGTTACAAATATATTTTACGAAACATTTCGCATTTTATATATATATATACAGGGTGGTCCTCGTAACGGTCGCCACGATTTTTAAGGCACTTACAATAATCTGACATAAAAAATCATAAACAGAAATTTATCAGTTTCTAACCGGCAACAAATTGCAATAATAAAAATTGACCAAACATTTTTTTTCCATAAAAAAGCAAGGTCATCTTTATTTTTTTAAATGGAACCCCCCTTTTTTATTGCATATTCTTGTAGCTTATCTCGAGAGCTTTCCAAAACACTATAATAAAGTATTTTTTCATTAAGTATTTTTTGAGTTATTTTATATTTTAATCTGACATATTTTGATATAAAAAATAAAATATCTCGTAAAATATTTAGTTTTCGATAATCTTACCGTAATACTTTTATGTACAGAATAATGAGACAAATCAATTAGTGTAAAGAAAAAACAAATAATTGTTTAAAAAAATACATTGTAAATAATTACATACTTTTTCTTAAAAATAATTATTTTTTTATATTAATTGATTTGTGTCATTATTCTGTACATAAAAGTATTACGGTAAGATTATCGAAAACTAAATATTTTACGAGATATTTTATTTTTTATATCAAAATATG
This sequence comes from Formica selysi, assembly GCA_009859135.1. NCBI lineage: Eukaryota > Metazoa > Arthropoda > Insecta > Hymenoptera > Formicidae > Formica > Formica selysi. Next base: position 42,551 of record WHNR01000109.1, on the reverse strand, counting down.
TCAGAATAAAATATAAAATAACTCAAAAAGTACTTAATGAAAAAATACTTTATTATAGTGTTTTGGAAACCTCTCGAGATAAGCTACAAGAATATGCAATAAAAAGGGGGGTTTCCATTTAAAAAAATGAAGATGACCTTGCTTTTTTATGGAAAAAAAATGTTTGGTCAATTTTTATTATTGCAATTTGTTGCCGGTTAGAAACTGATAAATTTCTGTTTATGACTTTTTTATGTCAGATTATTGTAAGTGCCTTAAAAATCGTGACGACCGTTACGAGGACCACCCTGTATATATATATATATATATATATATATATATATATATACAGGGTGTCTCACAACCTCCGTACAATACTTTATTAGCGTGTTGTAGAGATAAAATAGAGTCAAAAATTCCAATACACAAATTTTGAGGCTGCAATAGTTTTTGAGTTATAAGCGGTCAAAGTTTGCCAATGATATCGCGTAAAACTCACGCGCTCAGGCCCGTAATTACACTTACACGCATACCGATCTGTTATCTGTTATTGATTTTTTCAAATCAGATGATATTGATTTTTACTGCACAGCTATTATAAATTTATACGATAATCATAATATCATAAAAAGGGCGCCCCATTCATAGAGCACTATTTTCACTTGTTATTTCACCATGCCTGAGCGCACGAAATTTCAGCCCTGTCAATCGTAAAATTTAATCGCTTCCCGTTTGAAAACTATTATAGTCTCGGCATTTTTGTATTTGGAATTTTGTCTTGAAATGTTCTAAGGTATCTGCCATTAAGAGGAAATACGTAGTTTTAGGACACCCTGTATATACATATTTTGTAAAATGTAAAATTTTTTATATGAGTTTCTGACTCAACACTATAGTTCAATATTTATTTTTATATATAAAATAACAAGAGAAATGTGCTTTAATATTTATCTTTATATTTAACTATTATTATTAATAATAATAATTTTATCAATAACGTTTCATTATCAAGATGAATAAAATAATATTTTAATTAATCAACAATCATGATACGTAATTATTCAGAGATAAAGCATGCGTCTCAAATTTACCCCGATATATTTATGTGTCAAGGCATTCCTCTATTCTCGATCGTATAACAATTACTAAAACTTTAAAGGTTATTATAAATATATTAAAGGTTATTGTAAATATAATAAATATTAAGACATTTAATAGAATTCGATAAAATTGAGTAATGTAACTAAATTTAATGCGAAATATTACGTTAACCTTAGATATTTTCTGTAATAAATAAATATAAAATTGTAGAATAAATTAGAAATACAAATTACCTTAATCTCCTCACGCCAATCACCAATATTTAAAACTATTACACTGCACAAACTATAACACAGTGAATCGCGTTGAAACAACGAAATCGAGAATCACTCTGCGCTACAGTCTGCATAGAAGTGTATATATATAAATGTATATATGTAATAAAACTATTTCTTTTCTTCTTAAATATTCAATGTTTTTGCTTCATTCGCTCCTCATCAGCGGCTTTGTATTTGTAATGTTTATTTTGTGAAAGTATGTCCAAACGATTTTTCCGTAAGATATGTTAACATATCATGTATTTACAAAAAAGACGAAACCATAGAATATGTCAACAAATTATGTATCTATTGTAACAAGACGAAAGATATACTTATATTACATTTATTATATATATTTTTATATATAACGAGAAAGACGAAAGATATACTTATATTTCATTTATTATATATAATTATTATATATTAACGAGAGACGCCATTGCGTTTCTTGATTTTGCTATACAGGATGTTTCATAATTCACCTTCACGAATTATTCCATACTGCATAGAAAGAATGCAGTACATTACATAAATTATGAAAAATTATTATTTAATATATTATTAATTTTATTTTAATATTTATATTTATGAGATATATGCGTGCGTGAATATTTAAGCGTGCATGTGTGCGCGCGTACGTATGTGTGCGTATATGCGTTACGTGTGTGCGCGAATAGTGTGGCACGCGTATGTATGTATGTGTGCGTGCGTATACATATCAATGAATCTGGAACAATATGGCGTCTTGCGAACAAAGCAACATACGTCTAGCGGCGTATCAGTGAACCTGGAAAACGGATTAGCAGCATAGCCTAGCGGCGTATCAGTGAACCTGGAAAACGGACTAGCAGCATAGCCTAGCGGCGTATCAGTGAACCTGGGAAACGGACTAGCAGCATAACCTAGCGGCGTATCAGTGAACCTGGACAAACATGGCGTCTCGAAAAGTGACACCTTTTTGGCCGAAAAATTCATATGAAATATCGAGATCTGTACATCAAGTGCAAGTACCAGTGTCATTTTGATATTATCATATTCGGAAAAATCCATGTTCTCGATTGACATCTTCATCTCTCGAAAGGATGGTCCGACGTACGAGATATTTTGAATTCATTTTCTAAAATTTTCAAAAAACGTCCTCACTCCGGTAAATGATACACGGTAGCGTCTGTTTACAGTAAATAAAAAAACGACGAAAGATATACTTAGCGAGACGCTACCGCGTCTCTTGATACTAACCTTTTGACCCTTATTCTTTAGGAAAGTCTTCGGACAGAGAGAGGCAAGCGTTTGTCATATTTTTGTCCCATTATGTGGACACACTATATATTAAAAATTAAAAACACAAAAACACAGTTTTTTCAACGTGTTATAACGCGTTATAACGGTTGAGCGCGCGATAATCTCTTGTCATGTACAAAACACACGCGACAAACTGAGACTGAGCTGCCGCGCACTGATATGATCGCGTTCGTCTGTTTGCATGTGTGTGTGCGTACAGCCGACTTACTGCCCGATACATACATACTTACGTACTGACTGCTATAGATATCGCGTTATGATGAAAATGAAAACTAATGCACATCTTTATAAATGTTTATCTTAATAAATGAATATTGTACAACCGAATAAAAACATTGTTTTTATATTGCTAAATTAATTTTATACATGAAAACATTATTTATATTTAACGAAAACATTATATAAAATTAATTATATGGATTATTCTGTATAATTAATAATAATTGTATTATTTTTATATATTATACATTATATGCTATATACAAGGTGTCCCTTAAAATTTCAAAATTTAAATTTTGCAATGGAATAATTCTGGAAATATTAAATAACATAAATTTTTATCAATTTATTTTTAAGCAGTATTTTCTAAAATGTAATAGCTTTCACTTTACAACTTATGATTTAGATGATCGCCTGTGATTCGTGCGTCTAATAATTGATAACCGAGCATTTAAAGTTTCACTTACTCTATATATAATACAATAATTAATTGATAAATTACCAAACTTTAATTCATGCGTGAGAGAGTAATATACATGTACGCACTAACATATCGCAATTTCTAATATCTTTTTTCTTTCGATCATACACTTACTCTGTTTCTCTCTGTATTTCTCTTTCTAATCGTTCGCTTACTACGTACTGCATATCGCTTAGCTTTATTCTTCTAGCATATTCGCTTACGCGTTTACTCGCGCTTCTCTCTCTCTCTCTCTCTCTCTCTCTCTCTCTCTCTCTCTCTCTCCTTTTGTTCATTCATTATTCTTTCATTCTCATTATTATATTTTTGTATTTGTTCAACATTTATTGTTCTATTTTATTTTTATCTCTCTACACGTAAATAAATAAATTTATTTATTTTTATTTTAAATAGCATAAATGAGATATAATACGTTATTTTCTTTTTTTATATAATAAGATGACATATACACGTCAAAGATTACAGATAAAGGGAGCCTGGCGAGCAAGACTTCGGAACACTTTGATGTTTGTCATCTCGCTTGCTCCTTCATTCTTTCTTGCTCTCGCTTTTGTCGATTCTATAGCATCGGGGATCTTTCCTTATGTACAAAATATAAACATTTTACAAAATAAAAACTGAAACTTACATTTTGGATTTTATTAGTATGAATATAAATATAATGGATTAATGAGTTTCTTGCGATTAAAATGATACCAAACATGACATAAACTGGATTATTTTTAATCAATTATGTATTATATGTAATTATGATTACTTATTTCATTAAAAATTATACGATTTATGTCGTGTTTCGTATCATTTTTATAGCAAGAATCTCATTAATCCATTATAATTATATTCATACTAATAAAATCCAAAATGTAAGTTTCAGTTTTTATTTTGTAAAATGATTTTGTTAAATCCCCTTAAGGGGATCCAAAGCTCGTCTGTTTTACCGACCAAAGCGATTATTATTTTGCACACCGAAATCTCTTTTTTAGTTGAATAGAATAATAAATCCTTTTCCACGATTTAAGTACACATCGAAACAAAGATGAGACTTCACGAGTTTATGTTAAAAACGGAAATAAACTAAAAAATTACAGTTTTTTATCGGCTTCTGACGTCAGGCCGAAACAATACTTATGTAATATAAAAGTTTTGCAATGTGTACGTGCAAAATAAGATACCTCTCCGCTCGGAAATGCCTGAAGGAATATAGGTTAGGTTAGGTGAACGTTTAGAAACGTGTTTAGAAGCCTAGTAAAAAAGATTACTGTCTGCAAAAATTTCGTGCATATGTGTGTGTGCGAAATCGAGGCTCAAGAGTAAAACAGAGCAGTAGATTAGTTGCGTGATGTCGCGATAGACAGAGCTGCAATCGTACATGACAAAGACAGACATAATCGTACTATCTTCGTCTCTTTCATGTGTGTGAGAGTAATATACATGTACGCACTAACATTATTGCAGTATCTTTTTTCTCTCGATCATACGCTCTGTTTCTTTCTAATCGCTCGCTCGCTATGTACTACGTATCGCTTAGCTTCATGCTCCTCGCATATTCACTTACGCGTTCACTCGCGCTTCTCTCTCTCTCTCTCTCTCTCTCTCTCTCTCTCTCTCTCTCTCTCCCTCTCTGCTCGTTCATTATTGTATTCTTTTATTCTCATTATTATATTCTTTTATTTGCTCAACTTTTATTCTTTCTATTCTCGTCTCCTTACATAAAAATAAATAAATTTATTTATTTATTTTTATTTTATACAGCATAAATGAGATATACAATACAAGTTATTTTTTTTTATTTCACTATAGTTAATAGAATACATAATTACGTTTCACTATAGTTAAATACAACACATGCACATACAAAAATACACACGCACACGCACACATACATAATACTTTTTTTATTTATAAAATATACAATATCTTATTTATGCTTTATAAAATAAAGATGAATAAATTAATTTATTATCATATAGGAAAACAAGAATAGAAAGAATAAAAGTCGAACAAATAAAAGATTATAATAATGGGAATGAAAGAATACAATAAAGAACAAGCAGAGAAAGAGAGAGAGAGAGAGAACGAATGAGGAGCAAGCGAGATAGCTAACATGAAAGACTTCCGAAGTCTCGCTCGCGAGGCTCGCTTTATCTATAATCTCTCGCGTTATATACCGTTACTGTAAAGTCTTTGTTTTTCGCGCTTATTGATCCGAAAATAATTACAATGAATTAATGATATTTTACCAATTAAAATAATACGAAACACGAAATCGGATAATTTTTAATCAATTATATAATTAAAATTATGATTACTTATTTCACGTCAAAGATTACGTAATCTTTGACGTGTATATGTCATCTTATTATAGAAAATAAAATCTCTGTATTTCGCATTTTATATATCTGAAAATAATTGTAATGGATTAATTACATTTTTGCAATTAAAATGACACTAAGTATGACATAAATCGGATTATTTTTAATGAAATAAGTAATCATAATTTTAATTACATAATTGATTAAAAATTACCCGATTTATATCGTGTTTGGTATCATTTTAATCGGTAAAATATCATTAATTCAATGTAATTATTTTAGGATCAATAAGCGTGAAAAACAAAAATTTTACAGTAACGATATATAACGCGAGAGATTATAGATAAAGCGAGCCTCGCGAGCGAAACTTCGGAAGTCTTTCATGTTAGCTATCTCGCTTGCTCCTCATTCGTTCTCTCTTTCTCTTTCTCTGCTTATTCTTTATTGTATTCTTTCATTCCCATTATTATATTCTTTTATTTGCTCAACTTTTATTCTTTCTATTCTTGTTTTCCTACATGATAATAAATTAATTTATTCATCTTTATTTTATAAAGCGTAAATAAGATATTGTATATTTTATAAATAAAAAAAGTATTATGTATGTGTGCGTGTGCGTGTGTATTTTTGTATGTGCATGTGTTGTATTTAACTAAAGTGAAACGTAATTATGTATTGTATTAACTATATATAGTGAAATAAAAAAAGAAAATAACGTATTGTATTTCTCATTTATGCTATTTAAAATAAAAATAAATAAATTTATTTATTTACGTGTAGAGATAAAAATAAAATAGAACAATAAATGTTGAACAAATACAAAATATAATAATGACAATAAAAGAATAATGAATGAACAAAAGGAGAGAGAGAGAGAGAGAGAGAGAGAGAGAGAGAGAGAGAGAGAGAGAGAGAGAGAGAGAGAGAGAGAGAGAGAGAGAGAGAGGAGAGAGAGGGAGAGGGAGGGAGGGAGAGGGAGGGAGGGAGAGGGAGAGGGAGGGAGAGGGGAGGGAGAGGGAGAGGGAGAGGGGGAGGGAGAGGGAGAGCGAGAGGGAGAGGGAGAGGGAGAGGGAGAGGGAGAGGGAGAGGGAGAGGGAGTGAGAGAGAGAGAGAGAGAGGGAGAGAGAGAGAGAGAGAGAGAAGCGCGAGTAAACGCGTAAGCGAATATGCTAGAAGAATAAAGCTAAGCGATATGCAGTACGTAGTAAGCGAACGATTAGAAAGAGAGATACAGAGAGAAACAGAGTAAGTGTATGATCGAAAGAAAAAAGATATTAGAAATTGCGATATGTTAGTGCGTACATGTATATTACTCTCTCACGCATGAATTAAAGTTTGGTAATTTATCAATTAATTATTGTATTATATATAGAATAAGTGAAACTTTAAATGCTCGGTTATCAATTATTAGACGCACGAATCACAGGCGATCATCTAAATCATAAGTTGTAAAGTTAAAGCTATTACATTTTAGAAAATACTGCTTAAAAATAAATTGGTAAAAATTTATGTTATTTAATATTTCCAGAATTATTCCATTGCAAAATTTAAATTTTGAAATTTTAAGGGACACCTTGTATATAGCATATAATGTATAATATATAAAAATAATACAATTATTATTAATTATACAGAATAATCCATATAATTAATTTTATATAATGTTTTCGTTAAATATAAATAATGTTTTCATGTATAAAATTAATTTAGCAATATAAAAACGATGTTTTTATTCGGTTGTACAATATTCATTTATTAAGATAAACATTTATAAAGATGTGCATTAGTTTTCATTTTCATCATAACGCGATATCTATAGCAGTCAGTACGTAAGTATGTACGTATCGGGCAGTAAATCGGCTGTACGCACCAACACATGCAAACAGACGAACGCGATCATATCAGTGCGCGGCAGCTCAGTCTCAGTTTGTCGCGTGTGTTTTGTACTTTTTTAAAAAAAAGTGAAAAAAAGCGCCAAGTGCACGCGCATAAGCGTCTTTTGCTATAAAAAAACTCTTATACAAAATAGTGTTATTTTAATTATTTTAATACAAAAACACTGTCACATCCAAACTAAAAAATTGTTTCACAAAATAGTTATTTTAATTTTCTACAAAAATAATGTGATATATGATAAAAATATTGCGCCAACTAATAAAAATTTATGTTACAAAATTTATTTATTATTATTTCTAATATTAAAAATTGTATCAAATTGCATTATGATTAAAATAGTGGAACATATTTAAGTGAAAGAAATTTTTTATTAAAAAAACAAATTTCAGTATAAAATAAATTTTTAATTAGAGAAAAACTTGGCGCTGCTAAACTGAACATATGCTAATTAACGTATTATTTACATTTTGAATTTTTGCAGCGCCAAGTTTTTCTCTAATTAAAAAATTATTTTATACTGAAATTTGTTTTCTTAATAAAAAATTTCTTTCACTTAAATATGTTCCACTATTTTAATCACAATGCAATTTGATACAATTTTTAATATTAGAAATAATAATAAATAAATTTTGTAACATAAATTTGTATTAGTTGGCGCAATATTTTTATCATATATCACATTATTTTTGTAGAAAATTAAAATAACTATTTTGTGAAACAATTTTTTAGTTTGGATGTGACAGTGTTTTTGTATTAAAATAATTAAAATAACACTATTTTGTATAAGAGTTTTTTTAAAGCAAAAGACGCTTATGCGCGTGCACTTGGCGCTTTTTTTTCACTTTTTTTTAAAAAACGTAATTTTTTAGCAGTTATATCATTCCTTTTTTTTTTTTTTTAATATGTCATATACATGTTTTGCTACTATACACATGTTTACGAGCAGTCAGATAAAATTAATATATCTATTATATTTCTGAATTATAAAAAGCAACCCTTTTATTTCTTAGATTTCTATTGAACAATATCTAATTGTACATTCTTTTTTTAAAGAAAATTATTATCATTAAAATTAAAATATATTATTATATGCTTGTGCTATGCTATAAATTGTTTGATTAATCCGTCTTGTATCTTGATTATATATCAAAAACGAAAGATGTAAAAAGAAATCCAGTGTATTCAAATGCATTTGTCAAAGGATTGTCATCATATAGTTATTTGTCATGCATCATATGCAATTATAGGTATAAGTAATATTGGTGAAACACAGTATGTGTGTGCGATTAAGTCTTATAAATTTCTATTTCTATTTTATTTCTATTTCTATCTATTTTTTTAAATAATTTATAAATTTTTATAATAAATTTATAAATACATTTATTTTTCAATGGAAATAGAAAAATTTTTCAAACTGTTCAGATTTTGACAAAGTCTGCGACAACATGTCTATTGTAAACCAATCCTTGTATCGATACTAAAAAGAACAAAAAATAATGAATAATATCAGTTTTAATATAAAGAACCCCGCACTAATCATATGGAAAATCTGTCCCGGTCAAATCAATTGGTTTTTACATATGTTGTAGCTTATGACCTACTGAACAAAAGATGTAATGGGCACAAAGCTCAATAATGGACAGTTATCGAGTTATAACCAATCAAACATGAAAAATTCGGGCTGCCGAATAGTCAAATCTCGGAAGATATTGATTTTTTTGAAAAATGTTTGAAACAAACATAGTAGGGTTTTACAAAATCTGTTAGTTGGTGACATTATTTGTGAATTTTGAATGACCTTGAAAAGCTCCGTGAACAAAAATCTTCCACAAAAATGCCTATTTTTTATTATATTCGTGTAGCTAAATTCGAGACGTTTTCAAAATATTTTTGATGAACCTTTTTTCTACTAAAACTTCTTGAGAACTAATATACACGATTTACCATCTCTGGTTATGAGCGTAGAGTTATGTGTAGAGCGCTCGATTCGTACAGCTAGAGCCGTCAGGCGACTCATCCCCACTGCTACACTGCGGGCGGTATACTGTATACTCTATCTGCAATCTGTGAGAAATCATATTGGTTGATATTGCTAGCGCAGGCATTGTCATCACTAAGCGTATCTATTCTAGCGTTATTGCTGCCGAATGCTATTACTTTCTAGCATTACTACGTCCGATATTGATATTATTGATATCAGTGTATTCTGTTCATTTTGGTCTCAGGAATTATTTCACCAGAAATGTTTTTAATATCTAATTAATCTGATATTGCTACGCAATTCGATAATAAAGTATTATCATGGCTTACAGACATGGAATCCATTGTTATGTTTGCGATCGTGCTTTTCAAGCTCGACAAATGGTACGAATCAATGGCGATAATGATGCAATTAAAAAACAAATCGCTGTTTTTAGGCGAACTGGGCTGGGTAAGGAGCCCATTGATATAGACAATAAAAGCCGATTATGTTTTAATTGCAATGTATCTATTGTACATGAAATAGAACAGATAGAACTTGATCCGACTTGCCTACGACTCAACGTTATTACCCAAACCCGAAATAATTCTTGTTTATTTTGCAATGCTATTGTAAATATTAGACCACTGTCGTTAGAATCCAGGGTAAATGTCTTTGTTCTGAAAAATATTTATATTCCTGAACACGTTTATTGTTATGACCAACATTTGGATGATCGCGGATTTATTTTACAGTTACTGCTGCCAGGTTTGCGATTTATTTATAGACCATATGTAATAAAAGGTCAGCAACTGCAAGTTTTCTTAGAAGCTCTTCGTAATATAGCAAATAATAATAATCGTTATGAAAACGAAAATAGTTTTACAGAGGGTGAATTTAAATGTATAGCACCCATTACAAAACAACAGTTTCAAGAATTGTATACATATTGCGATCCTATATTCCAAGAACGTGGTATCAGAAACGTTACTTAAAAAGATCTTTTAATTTTTTTATGCAAGCTGCGACAAGGACTGTCTGACGAATTTCTTAAAGTACTGCTTCAGTATTCCTCTAGACAAGCAGTGAGTTTAGCGATTTCCAAAGTTCGGCAGTCTTTAGTAAACAGATTTGTCCCTGATAATATTGGTTTTCAAGCTATAACTCGAGAAGAGTATATAATGAGACATGTAACACCTTTTGCAAACGAATTATATAATTCTGAGCTAGCTATTCCGAAATTATTATAATTAATTGCTTATATTGACGGGACTTATTCTTATACTCATAAAAGTAGCAACTTTCGTGTATTACGACAAACATACTCAATGTAAAAAGGTCGACATCTGATAAAACCTTCTCTTATAGTTGCTCCAGATGGGTATATACTGGCTATTCAGGGTCCTTACTTTTCTGATTCTCGTAACAATGATGCTCGAATATTAAATAATGAATTTCAACGATGCGGACAATATGAGAGGATGGTTTCATGATGGTGACATTTTTATATTAGATCGTGGATATCGAGATGCTCAGCCATTACTTCGTGAATTAGGCATTGAGTATAAAATGCCAGCTTTTCTTGGACCTCAACAGAAACAATTATTCACTGAAGAAGCTAATGAGTCTCGATTGATGACAAAAACAAGGTGGATAATTGAAACTAGAAATGGACATATCAAGTCTATGTTCAAGTTTTTTGATCATACAATTATAATGCCTCATCTTTATCACTTAGGCGAGATTTATAACATTGTAGGTGCTATAATTAATAGATATCATCCTTTAGTTTTAATGGAAGAAGCTAATGCAGGATTAGCAAGAGAACTTCTTGATAAATCTAGAGAGGTTAATATTGTTCAAGCGCGAGTTGAAGTAGAAAGGATGTGCTATAGAAATGCACAATGGATACATTTACATGAAGGACAGTTACGTGACTTTCCACGCCTAACATTAGAATATTTACGAGATTTGACTATTGGTACATTTCAGGTTCGTCTAGCAAGATCTTATATTCAAGATAAGATGCAGCGTGATGCACAAGAAGAATTTCAATTGGGTTCGTTGTTTGATGAACAAGGTTTCATAAGGGTGCGAGTGTTTTCACGATTCCGTAATGCTACAAAACATCAAATATTTATAGCTTACAACATAAGAGATGCAGATAATATAGATGATGAGAGGGAGGCGAGTTTTGGTTATTACTGCACCTGTAAGTCAGGCGCACGGACTGTGGGTACATGTGCACATGTAACCAGCGTATTGTGGTATTTAGGATATGCACGACACCAGCCCAATGTTCGTTATCCCTCTTCATCATTATTGAACACAATATTAGATGCCGCTCAGAGACCACCACAGCAGGATCCAAATAATGAGTAATATACAATAAGATCATTTATCTTATTACCCCACACATACACACACACACATACACACACAGCAGAGAGGGTTTGGAGTCAAAAAATACTACGGGAGTGACGAACCGTGGGGTCCTTATCTCTGCTGTGACACATAAAGATTTTTGTTCACGGAGCTTTTCAAGGTCATTCAAAATTCACAAATAATGTCACCAACTAACAGATTTTGTAAAACCCTACTATGTTTGTTTCAAACATTTTTCAAAAAAATCGATACCTTCCGAGATTTGACTATTCGGCAGCCCGAATTTTTCATGTTTGACTGGTTATAACTCGATAACTGTCCATTATTGAGCTTTGTGCCCATTACATCTTTTGTTCAGTAGGTCATAAGCTACAACATATGTAAAAACCAATTGATTTGACCGGGACAGATTTTCCATATGATTAGTGCGGGGTTCTTTCTTCTGTCAAATATATATACCTAATAGCATTCTGACAGATGAAAAATTCAATATAACAGATCTATTATATTCATTAACAATACTGAAACATGCTTCATCTATTTCAAGCAATGCATTTGCATCGAAACAAGAATTAACTACAATATGTTGATTTGCAATAAACATGATGCCACAGGCTTTGTCAAAATCTTATCAACAACTTGAAAAATTCTTCTACTTCCACTGAAAAATAAATGTATATTTATAAATTATTCATAAGACATGCATTAACTTTACACAGACTGCATTTCACCAATGTTATTTATACTTATCTATAGTTACATATGATGCATGACGAATAACTATATTTATCTATTTTTTTTAATAATTTATAAATTTTTATAATAAATTTATAAATACATTTATTTTTCAATGGAACTAGAAAAATTTTTCAAGCTGTTAAGATTTTGATAAAGTCTGCGGCAACACGTCTATTGCAAACCAACATATTGCAACCAATCCTTGTCTCAATACTAAAAAGAACAAAATAATCAACAATATCAGTTTTAATAATAAATTTCTTCTGTCAAATATATATACCAAATAGCATTCCGACAGATAGAAAAATACAACGTAACAAATCTATTATATTCATTAACAATACTAGAACATGCTTCATCTATTTCAAGCAATGTATTCGCATCGAAATAAGAATTAACTATAATATGTTGATTTGCAATAAACATGATGCCACAGGCTTTGTCAAAATCTTATCAACAGCTTGAAAAATTCTTCTACTTCCACTGAAAAATAAATGTATATTTATGAATTATTCATAAGACATGCATTAACTTTACACACAGACTGCATTTCACCAATGTTATTTATACTTATCTATAGTTACATATGATGCATGACGAATAACTATATTTATCTATTTTTTTTTAATAATTTATAAATTTTTATAATAAATTTATAAATACATTTATTTTTCAATGAAACTAGAAAAATTTTTCAAGCTGTTAAGATTTTGATAAAGTCTGCGACAACACGTCTATTGCAAACCAACATATTGCAACCAATCCTTGTCTCAATACTAAAAAGAACAAAATAATCAATAATATCAGTTTTAATAATAAATTTCTTCTGTCAAGTATATATACCAAATAGCATTCCGACAGATAGAAAAATACAACGTAACAAATCAATTATATTCATTAACAATACTAGAACATGCTTCATCTATTTCAAGCAATGTATTCGCATCGAAATAAGAATTAACTATAATATGTTGATTTGCAATAAACATGATGCCACAGGCTTTGTCAAAATCTTATCAACAGCTTGAAAAATTCTTCTACTTCCACTGAAAAATAAATGTATATTTATGAATTATTCATAAGACATGCATTAACTTTACACACAGACTGCATTTTACCAATGTTATTTATACTTATCTGTAGTCATATGATGCATGACGAATAACTATATGATGACACTCCTTTAACAAATGCATTCAAATATACTAGATTCTTGTGTGCGTATGCCTATATTACTGTTCGCAGTTATCCATACTGGTTTTTGACAGGTATTTGACGTTAAATTTTCCAGAGTGCAACATTATATAGCATAGCACTCTTTCATTTATAAAAAAGTAAAGCTGAAAAATTCTTCCTGATACTTCTGGATAGTTGAATCTATAGAATACACAAACATATCTTATAATAAACATATTATAGAATACACACATCTCTTTCTTATAGATATATGTATTGCGATACTTTGTTCTGTTTTTACACGTAGCATAAATTACTTTTGTAATATTTTAGTTTTCTCTAATATAAATGAGATATACCTGATCCAACTATCCACAAGTATTACGAAGAATTTTGCATCTTCACTTTTCTATAAATGAAAGCATATGAACACTGCACTCGGCATTTTGCAAACTTAACCTATACCTGTCAAAAACAAGTATGGATGCAAGCAGTAACATCACGAAGCGCCGTTAGCGCAACTAGCGTGATCTTCCGTCAAACAAGTCAACTGTACAACATGTATACATTGCTATTTATTGCATGTGTTGTGTACGTGTATATACGTGTAACGCGATACTACTATAAATCTATGCATGTGTTGTGTACGTGTAGTATACGTGTAGCGATGACGGTGACCACGGTGACGTTTCTTAAATGAAAATTTCCACATTTCGACTTTGAATTATATTACCTCCGTTCACGATACATGTAGAAAAAAAATAAAGACACTTTTATTATATAATTTAAACCCAAACTATCGATTAAGCCTATTAAAAATATAATTGGTTCAGCCATTATTGAGGTTCAATAATCTAAAATCTGAAAGATACTCTCATACTAGTCGACTAGCGTATAGATACCCGGGGTGCCTCGCTGTTGCTGCGCGTGACTTGGCGCGAGACACTACCGTGTCTCTTGACATACGCGTAACAAGAGATTATCGCGCGCTCAACCGTTATAACGCGTTATAACACGTTGAAGTCAAAAAACTGTGTTTTTGTGTTTTTAATTTTTAATATATAGTGTGTCCACATAATGGGACAAAAATATAATGATAAACGCTTGCCTCTCTCTGTCCGAAGACTTTCCTTAAAAAGAATAAGGGTCAAAAGGTTAGTATTATTTATATATAAGGTATATTTACACAGGGTGTCCGAAAATTCGCGCAACACCCTTTAAGGGAAGGTAGAGGGTTTTATTCTGAACAGAAAAGTCCTGTAACATTTTTTTCTATAATGCTTCATAAAGGAGTTATTATTGAGTAAAGTCTGATCAATCAGCGCCGACTTTTAGCCGGGCGCACGTCAGTGAGCCGCGCGCCTGGTAGTGTGCGTGAGCGTTCAGCTGTTACAGCTACAGCGCGGTTCACCGACGTGCGCCCGGTAGTGTGCGCGCGCGCGTGTGTGTACACACAGTGTATATATATAAGTAATGCCGAATATATAACCTAAATCTCTGAAAAATAAGAACGCAGTCTTTTGCTTATTTTGATATTTTATTGAAAATTTATTATATTTGTATTTTATAATAGTAGTTAGTGCTACAGTAGTTAGTTAGCCAGAGGCGGTCAGTTCGTGAGCTGGTTGATTTAAGAATATTTGACACCAAATGTGTTTTGCATGTTCGCTTTGGTTAAAAAATATATGCCAGAGGCGATCAATTCGTGAGCTGGTTGTAAATATTTCATACCAGATGCGGTTTGCATGTGCGCTCTAGATATTGCCGAAATATTTGATCCCAGAAGCGATCTATTCGTGAATTGGTTGTAAATATTTCATACCAGATGCGATTTGCATGTGCGCTCTAGATATTGCCGAAATATTTGATCCCAGAAGCGATCTATTCGTGAATTGGTTGTAAATATTTCATACCAGATGCGATTTGCATGTGCGCTCTAGATATTGCCGAAATATTTGATGCCAGAAGCGATCTATTCGTGAGCTGGTTGTAAATATTTCATTCCAGATGCGGTTTGCATGTGCGCTCTAGATATTGCCGAAATATTTGATCCCAGAAGCGATCTATTCGTGAGCTGGTTGTAAATATTTCATATCAGATGCGGTTTGCATGTGCGCTCTAGATATTGCCGAAATATTTGATCCCAGAAGCGATCTATTCGTGAGCTGGTTGTAAATATTTCATTCCAGATGCGGTTTGCATGTGCGCTCTAAATATTGCCGAAATATTTGATCCCAGAAGCGATCTATTCGTGAACTGGTTGTAAATATTTCATACCAGATGCGATCTGCATGTGCGCTTTAGATATTGCCGAAATATTTGATCCCAGAAGCGATCTATTCGTGAGCTGGTTGTAAATAAAAGCTTACAGATCATTGGAGGGAATTGTAGTGATCACTGGCGATGTATTTTCTTTGATGGCACTAAACTTCGCGTTTATGATAGCCTACCTGGCTGTACATACGGTAAGATGGTAGCTAAAGAGAAAAATTATATACATCTACGTTATCCTACAATAAATCAAGCTAACATTATTTTTGAAAAGGTTCAAATACAACCTGATGGCATATGTTGTGGGATTTACGCTGCGGCTTTCGCCACGACGATAGCCTTAGGAGGCAACCCTTGTGAACAGAAATATTCCAAGGATGTAAAATGCATGAGAGAACACCTATCAACAATGTAACGGGTGTACTTTTTATGAGCTCGCGGATTCGCTCGGTCGTGATCAGGGCTCGTAGAAAGTATTTGAGACACACGATATAAATAAATTTATAAAGAACTGTTAATTTATTAGGCTTCTATCGGTGCGGAAGAATAATACATAACGGCCCCGCGGAGCGGGTGCGCGGCGGATAGTAATGCGTTATTGACGGGGCGCGGCTGTTATGAATTTCGCGATCTTTATAATGAGATTCGCTGTAGTATACGCGACGCTAATATAAACACGCCGGGTAGGCGGTGCGGGGCACGTGGTCGGTTTGTTGTGACGGTGCGCGTGGTTCACAAAAACGTGTGAATCGGTTTAAATCGCCTCGTAGGATTTCTTATACGTATGCGGTGCTATTAATATCGCGTATTCCCAGATGTTATGGGATGCGTGCGATATCGAGAAATCTCGAACGGGCAGCGAACTCGCTGTCCCTTGTTTCGCACGCGGAGTACGGAGTTGACCGCCGGTGTTGAGAAAACTCAACGGGGTGGCGAACTCGCCAGCCCACGGTTCGGATGGTCGGAGCGGTCGGAAGTTAAATCGTTTTCTCGAGAACTCTCGAGAAAAGCGATCTTGGATTTTAACGGATCGTAAAGCGGTTCGGAAGCCGAGAATGCTCGGCGGAGGCTGCGTACTCGTCAACCTCGCGTTCCGTCGTATTTGCGATTTCTTCGGATCGGATCAGGAAAGTCTCGAGCGTACAGCTCGAGCGGATTCGGTTTCTGGTACGATTCTGGTAAATCTGGTGCCTGGATCTAAAAAGGCTGCCGTTATATACCCGAGCGATTAACGGTACCCGCGTCGTTCGCCCCCGGGTGGGGATAATGACGTATTGTTTTTCGGCAGGTAATTCGGTAATACGTCACCTCCCCTGGGCGAAACGACGCGGCGTTTCGGCGGGTGTCGCTCGGGCGTTCACGGCAGCGCTCGGCGGTATTCGGCTTTCCGAATCTCGGCGGCCGTATAACGGCCGTACGGTTGTTTATCGCACGGTGTATTTAATGTTTAAAAATGGGCGCTCGGCGCCTCTGCCCCTGCCCGGCCGATGTTCGCCGGGCGGCAGACTTCCGGCGGTCTACTGCCGGGTAACAATGAGTCATAATGGGGGGTGCATTGTTACATCACCCCCCCGCCTACTGTGCCTGAATTTTGAGGCACTCGCTCGCTCTATTCCAGTTTTCGGCGGTAGCGCAGCTTTCCGGCGCTATCAAATCGCAAAGTCCATCGTCCTTGCGGCATCCGGACTTTATATCGCCGGGACACGTGTACCGCAAAATGCGGGATCGGCGCTATTAGTCCCGGCTCTAGTTCCACCATGATCGGAGGTGGCGGCGCAGGCCCTATCGGGACCAGGATTTCGGGGCATGGGGGGGCGGGTGGTGTTTCCCCCGTTGCTCGGTCCTTCGGTGCTGGCTCCTGGCCCGATGGCGACCTTGGTCGCTTGGCTGGCGGCCTCATCGGTACCGGCGTCGTTCGTCGACGTATGCAGGCGGTTAGCGGCGGCGGCGGTGTGGCCAGAATGGCCAGCTTCCGCTGGGTCGTCCTGTCGGACCGCTGGATGGCGGTGCCGACTTTCGGCGGCCTAGGTGGTGGTGGCGGCCGGACGATCGGCGGTGCTTCCAGCACGCCTGGGCCGTACGGCGGTTCGGGATCTCCCAGGATCTCGTTAATTTCTTTCAATATGTCTTCTTCGATGCTCATCTTAGAAGCTTCTGAGTTCGTGATCTTTCTGGTTTCGTTGGCTTTTGATTTTTCAGCTTGTGGTGGGGTTGTTTTCCTCGATGTCTTCTTCGTCTTCCCCGTCATTGTTTTCGTCATTATTGTTGTTATTGTCTTCCGGATCATCTGTTTCGTTGTTATTGTCGTCGGTGCTATTGTTTTTATTTTCGCCGGGAGCGGGTTTCAGGTCTTGAATGTGTATATGGCGATACCATTTCCCGCGTTTGCTCCGGAGATCGACGATTACCGGCGAAATGAACCGACGTACTTCGAGCGGCCCTATGAACTTCGGCGCGAGTTTTGCATTAAATGCGTTTGCTCTGTTGGACAGCGGGTAGTTCCGTTTCCAAACATATTCTCCTAGCTTTGGTCGCCATTCTCGCCGTCGTAGATCGTAATAGCGTTGTTGTCTCTGGAACCCTCTGGCCAAGTTGATGCGCACGACTTCTTCAGCGTCTCGTAGTTGTTGTCGGACGATGTCGGGTTCTGGGGCCTCCGTAGGTGTTGGGAGGGCGGGGGCGGGTGGTACTAATTCGCGACCGTGATTTAAATAGGCTGGCGTGTATCCGGTGGCGTCGTGCGTGGCGGTGTTGTACGCGAATTGCAACGCAGGGAGATGTTCGTCCCATCCGCGATGGTCGCGATCGACGTATTGCGCTATCATTGTTTTTATTGTTCGGTTCGTACGCTCCACCGGGTTACAATGAGGAGCGCGGACGGGCGCTGTGCGGTGTTCTACATTAAAAGCTTTAAGCCTTTCGGTTAGCGGTGCGGATTTGAATTGCGTCCCGTTGTCGGAGATAATAATATCGGGACGACCGTGTCGCAGGATTACGCGCTCCGTGATCTCGCGTGTTGCGGCTGGTGCCGTGGCTTTTCTTAATGGCGCGAGTTCCACCCATTTTGAAAAACGGTCTTGCATAACCAACAGCCACACGTGACCGCGACGTGATCGTGGAAGCGGGCCTACAAGGTCGACTGTGACATGTGCCCACGGTCGTGTGACGTTGGTTGCATGCATATTTCCGGCCGGTTTCTGTTGCAACGGTTTATGTGCCAGACATTTCTGGCACTGTCGTACGTATCTGGTGATTTCGCGAAACATTCCGGGCCAGTAGAACTTCTCGGCGATGCGAGCGATAGTTTTCGCGACCCCCCCGTGTCCGGCTGTGGGAGCATCGTGGTATTGTCGGAGGATCTCTTCCCGTTGTTCGCGGGGCACGCACAGTTTCCACTGTTCGTCGGCGGATGTCTCTTTAAAATCTAGGCTGTGGAGTAGATGTCGATAGAGTCCGTTGTTCGTGTTTCGGTAGTCCGGGTGCGCGGCAGGATCGCGCCGGATTTTGTTTATCAATCGATTGTACCAGCGGCACCGTATTGCTTGCATTGCGTTTACTTCCGGTTTTCTCGAGAGCGCGTCGGCTACGCGGTTTAGCGCCCCTCTTCGGTACTTGATCTCGTAATCGAATTGCTGGAGCTCGAATAGCCAGCGGGCGAGTCGGCCAGTCGGAGTTTCTAGCTTTTGCAACCATCGTAAGGACTGATGGTCCGTGATGACGGTGAAGGCGTATCCTTCTAAATAATTTCGCATTTTCCGTATGCCCCAAACAACCGCGAGACACTCGAGCTCCGTGGCGCTATAATTTCTCTCGGCGCCGGATAGCGTGCGACTTGCGTAGGCGATGACGCGTTCGCCGTCCTCGTGATATTGTGTGAGGACGGCTCCGAGACCGCTGGTACTCGCATCGGTTTGCAAGAAAAACCGGCGGTTAAACTCCGGGCATGCAAGTACGGGTGCTGTGGTTAACGCGTATTTTAGCTGTCGGAACGCGGCGGCTTCCTCTTCCCCCCACGCCCAGCGAGCGTTTTTTTTTGGTTAGTTGCGTAAGGGGTGCGGCTAGCGTTGAGAAATTCTGTATGAATCGTCGATACCACGATGCCATCCCGAGGAATTGTCGAATTTGTTTTACCGATCGGGGTTCGGCCCAATTCGCGACCGCGCTGACTTTTTCGGGGTCCGTGTGAATTCCGGTACGGTCGACAACGTGCCCCAGGTATTTTAGGTTGTCGACGCAGAATCGACATTTGTCGGGATTTAATCGTAGGCGAGCCTGACGCAGGCGACGGAATACTTCGGCGAGCAAGTCCAAATGTTCGTCGAACGTGCGGCTAATGATAATGATATCGTCTAGGTATACGAAGACGTTTGGTTCGAGCGCGGGACCGATGACGGTATCGAGCAGGCGCTGGAATGTTGCTGGGGCGGAGTGCAGTCCGAAGGGCATCACCCGGAATTGCATCAAGCCTTTTCCCGGTACTGTGAATGCCGTTATTGGTCGGCTTTCTGGCGCAAGGGGTACTTGCCAGTACCCACTTTTTAAATCGAGCGTCGTGAGATAGCGAGCGCCGCGTAATTTGTCCAGTGTGGCGGTGACTTGCGGTAGCGGGTAAGCATCTTTCTCAGTAACTTCATTGACTTTCCGGAAGTCAATGCAGAATCGGTGCTTCCCGTCTTTCTTCTTGACGACCACGATCGGCGAGCTCCACGCGCTTCGGGATGGCTCGATTACTCCGGCTTTCTCCATCTCCTCAACTTCTGCATCGATGATGGTTTGCATTGCCGGGTTGCGAGGTCGGTATCGCTGTTTGATGGGTGTTGTTTGATTCAACCGTATGTGGTGCTCGACCATTGGGGTCGGCCCCGTGACCGTCTCAAATTTCTGGAGTTCGTGTTTTAGGAAGTCCTTCAGGCGTTCTTCTTCTTCTTTTGTGCTGGTGGTCAGGCCGCTGGTTTTTCCGCAGTTCGGTTGGTGGTGTCGGGCTCGTAATTGTCGCGGCGGTGAGATCGCGAGCCCCAGGCGGCTCCATAAGTCGATACCAATGAGTGCGGCTTCTCGGAGAGTCGGCAGGATCCAGAAGTCGTGGACGTATGTACATCCTTGTATGTCTACCGCTAGGCGGGCTTTCCCGAGCGTCCGGGCGGCGGTGCCGTCGGCCATTTGCACCTGGCCGTTCTCCTTGTTGGGCCTGATGCCTAGCCTTTCCATTCTCTCGCTGGTTTCGGCATTAATGAACGAGATTTCTGAGCCCGAATCGAGTAGGGCTTCCACGGAATGTCCGTGGAGTGTAGCCGTAATATGTGGCCGAGGTGTATACTTCACGATCGTCTGGGCGCCCGGGGTTCGGCCGTGATACTCCCGGCGCGTCTGGCGTTTCCCGGCGGCGGATGACAGTTGCTAGTAAGGACTCCGTCCTTCCCGCACTGCGAGCAAAACCGTCGGGGTGCTTGCTTGCACTGAAACCGGGTGTGCCCTCGCTGTTTGCAGCGCCAACAGCACTCCTCCCGGTTATACGCGGTCGTTACGGTTGATGTCGCCGCGTTGTACAGTTTCCGGCTCGGTTGCTCCTGCTCGACCTGCTCGAATTCTGCAGCGTCGTCGTATAAGTTGTTCAGGTCGTGTACGTCCCGGCGTTTGACGTACTTCTTATACTCGGGCCGCATGTTCGTGTAAATTCGCGACAGTCGTTGGTCGCGCGTAAACCCCCCGGCTCGGCGTATGAGCGTCATCATTTCGTCTGCGTATGGCGCGAACTTTTCAGTCTCTCGCTGTTTTCGTTCGGCTATTTGTTGTTGGAG
Source organism: Formica selysi (assembly GCA_009859135.1). NCBI lineage: Eukaryota > Metazoa > Arthropoda > Insecta > Hymenoptera > Formicidae > Formica > Formica selysi. Next base: position 20,673 of record WHNR01000109.1, on the reverse strand, counting down.
ATCTTCGATGTATCGTGGGGGCAGATACCGCCTGCGGATGGCGTTGCAAAAGTCCCCCCACGTCCGCCAGTCTTCGCGATTATTTCGCGCCCATGCGACTGCGTCGCCTCGTAGGAGCTCGGACAGCCCCTTTAGTAATTGCTCGCCGGAGTATCCGTAGTCTGCGCGGAGGTCGTCTATGCGTTCCAGGAACGCAATTGGGTCGCGACCGTCGAATGGCCGTCCCCATTTCCGCAGCTGTTCTAACATTTGCGTGTTCGCGGGTTCGATTTCGCGCCTTTCGTCGCGGTCTTCGCTCGGAGGTGTGATCTCCATTCGCGGCGGCGTCCGCGTGTTCCGGGCGTCCGGGCCTTGTGCCCCGAATTCTTCCGGGTGCAAGTCGATGTAGTGGCTTGTCCGGTGGCGGATTTCGTCGAGTGTACCGGTTGTGTCGATGCCATGCTGGGTGGCTACCGATATCAGGCGCTCTTTTGAGAGCGCGTACAGCCAAGTTTTCATAACGCTCGGTTATTCCCCACGCCGTTAGAGAGTAAAAAAAAATCGTGTGTCCCGGCTGGTCCTATCTGTTCGGGCGCCAATGTAACGGGTGTACTTTTTATGAGCTCGCGGATTCGCTCGGTCGTGATCAGGGCTCGTAGAAAGTATTTGAGACACACGATATAAATAAATTTATAAAGAACTGTTAATTTATTAGGCTTCTATCGGTGCGGAAGAATAATACATAACGGCCCCGCGGAGCGGGTGCGCGGCGGATAGTAATGCGTTATTGACGGGGCGCGGCTGTTATGAATTTCGCGATCTTTATAATGAGATTCGCTGTAGTATACGCGACGCTAATATAAACACGCCGGGTAGGCGGTGCGGGGCGCGTGGTCGGTTTGTTGTGACGGTGCGCGTGGTTCACAAAAACGTGTGAATCGGTTTAAATCGCCTCGTAGGATTTCTTATACGTATGCGGTGCTATTAATATCGCGTATTCCCAGATGTTATGGGATGCGTGCGATATCGAGAAATCTCGAACGGGCAGCGAACTCGCTGTCCCTTGTTTCGCACGCGGAGTACGGAGTTGACCGCCGGTGTTGAGAAAACTCAACGGGGTGGCGAACTCGCCAGCCCACGGTTCGGATGGTCGGAGCGGTCGGAAGTTAAATCGTTTTCTCGAGAACTCTCGAGAAAAGCGATCTTGGATTTTAACGGATCGTAAAGCGGTTCGGAAGCCGAGAATGCTCGGCGGAGGCTGCGTACTCGTCAACCTCGCGTTCCGTCGTATTTGCGATTTCTTCGGATCGGATCAGGAAAGTCTCGAGCGTACAGCTCGAGCGGATTCGGTTTCTGGTACGATTCTGGTAAATCTGGTGCCTGGATCTAAAAAGGCTGCCGTTATATACCCGAGCGATTAACGGTACCCGCGTCGTTCGCCCCCGGGTGGGGATAATGACGTATTGTTTTTCGGCAGGTAATTCGGTAATACGTCACCTCCCCTGGGCGAAACGACGCGGCGTTTCGGCGGGTGTCGCTCGGGCGTTCACGGCAGCGCTCGGCGGTATTCGGCTTTCCGAATCTCGGCGGCCGTATAACGGCCGTACGGTTGTTTATCGCACGGTGTATTTAATGTTTAAAAATGGGCGCTCGGCGCCTCTGCCCCTGCCCGGCCGATGTTCGCCGGGCGGCAGACTTCCGGCGGTCTACTGCCGGGTAACAATGAGTCATAATGGGGGGTGCATTGTTACAAACACCTTATTAAAATTATAGAAGGCAATAAACTGCTGCATTTTCCACAATGATCAAGCGACGCGGTAGCGTCGCGACACCAAGTATATTTTTTTACCTTTATGAGGTTTTTTTTTAGTGGGATAACCTTATCCAAAAAGTGTATCGTAATATTTGTACGAATATTGAAAAAAAAGATGCCTCAATCTCGATTGCAAATTATAATCGGAGAGACGAAAATCATATTGGTTGCGTTCTCACGAAAATGGGCGATGGAGGGGCCCATTTTATATTTTCAATATTCAGAATATTGTAAAAATATATTATTCTGTTGCGATCGAGACAAACAGTGTATTATAAATCTTTATTACAAATATATAAACATTTATGTATACGAACAAAAAAAGGACAATATAATATATATTTGTATAAATAATACATTGTTGTTATATATCCACTGATTATATCGATTGAAAAAAATTAGCTGCATTGCATAGATCGCAACTTATAGAAAGTTACATGATAATATTCAGAATATATGTATATATATCATACACATACATCTGTATACGTCTATGTACATATTATACATATACATATATATATATATATATACAATTATATATATAACACCTAACCAAATGTTATTCCTCTTGGAAGATATATGGGAAGACACATAGCGCGCCCTGCCGAAAATGTTCGATTAAAACTGATTTAAAAAAATGTAATCCGGATCGATCGGGATTTCTGCACCGAAAATGCGGTATTAAAACCGATTGAAAATAGTCAAATCGAATTTAGTACGCTTCAGGCGAGATTAATGTTGGATGATATATCTCCACCTCAATCCGAAATTATACGATTTCATAAAGTTATAATTAAACCTGTTTTAATGCAATTGAATTGGAATTTACCATAGTCAATCCATAGGTAAAAATAATCCCTTTTAATAACAAATTTTATCATTTCGCAGATGAAAAGTAAATTGATTTTATGTAATGTGAAGTCGGATTTGCTGTTATCATGAGTCACAATCAATTATTGAATCGGTGTTTTTACAATTGAAACGGACTCAGTTGTTAAAAACATACGATTTCTCCGCAGAGGGTCCGCCTTATATCCCCGCTTGACCGCTTTTTACTTCCAGGTTGGCTCGCTCGACCTTCGCCGCGTAGCGGCGCCGCCCGGGACTACGCGCGGACGCGCGAGCGCGTGGGCCGCCAAGTTGCGGGTCGCACTATTGTATCGCGGATTGTGCTTAATGTGACGACCTATGGCAGCCACAATATCCATTCGATTATTCGTGTTTATTTGGATTGACAACAATATGGATTAGAATGTAATGATTTTAGATTGGAAATAATCCGCGAAAGCGATATTAAAACCGATTATAGTTCGTTCGGAATTAAAATCGATTACTTTTTAATCCGGGCGCGGATTGAACGATTAAAAACGATTAAAACGGATTATGTTTTAATCGGTTTTAATCGACCATTTTCGGCAGGGCGTATGCACAATGTGAAATTATGTTCAAATATGTGATAAAGGCAGACATGTCTATATTATACTGTTATCTACCAGGTATATAAATATGAAACCGGAATTTGCCCATAGATGGCCCTAGCTGTCAATGTAGTTACCGTCAAACCGCGTCATTGGCGCCATTTTCTTGTTTTGACATTTGATAAAGATTTTCAACTCACAACAATACAAGTTTCATACAACAGCATAGTTTTTAATAGCGTTGAACATGTCGAATTTTGTGCCTGGAAACTACGATTTGCGGACAGCATTGATTTTCTGTTACCATTTGAAGAAAACTGCTGCAGAATCGCATCGAATGCTTGTCGAAGCTTACGGTGAGCATGCTCTTGGTAAATCACAGTGCTTTGAGTGGTTTAAAAAATTCAAAAGTGGCGATTTTGACGTGAGAAACGAAGAACGTGGAAGAAGGGTGTGATCTATTATGAGCTGCTAAAACCTGGCGAAACCGTTAATACTGAACGCTACCGACAACAAATGATCGATTTGAATCAAGCTTTGCGTGAAAAACGACCAGAATATCAAAAAAGGCAACACAAAGTGATTTTGCTTCATGATAATGCACTATCACACACAGCAAAACCGGTCAAGGAAACGATTGAGGCGTTTAGTTGGGAAATACTTTCGCATGCGGCTTACTCACCAGACTTGGTTCCATCCGATTACTACTTATTTGCATCGATGGGACACGCACTTGTTGAGCAGCACTTCACTTCTTACGAAAATGGCTCGATGACTGGTTTGCCTCAAAGGAGCAACAGTTTTTTTGGCGTGGCATCCACAAATTGTCAGAGAGATGGGAAAAATGTATAGCTAGCGATGGGCAATACTTCGAATAAAATATTTTTTATCATTTTCATACAATAAACGTGTATTTTCTATACAAAAATTCCGGTTTCATATTTATATACCTGATATATGCATAGATATGCGTGCGAGGCAATAGAGCAGTAGAAATACATGATGTTGTCCGATTTCAACATATTGAACACAATTCTCTTTCAAATATGCATAAAACATGCAAAAATATTAATATCGGTAACAGCGGAACTAAAATTATTGATATTATCGATAATTTCGGTCGGTATTATCGATAATTTTAGTTACGCTTAGATGAGGGCGCTAACCCGTCGGAGTTCGGCCGTCACTTTTGGATCCCCTTAAATACCCCCCCATTACATCTTTTGCATCTCGCAATCATTTTAAGTATATCATGTTTGTTTATAGGAAGTAACTTTATATTTGTTATTTCTTGAACAGTTTTGCAGCGTGAACAAAAACAATCGTTTACGTCAAGTAAGTTTTTAACTAATGAATCTAGACTTTTGTTCATAAATATAAATGTATCAATGAATCTCACCTCCATATGTATATTATTAATATCTCCTTTCTTTTTAATGTTGGTTTTCGAATTGCATTCTTTACAGGTTTCAATAATTTCATTTTTATATTTTTTATTGCATTCTTTACATATTGATATGTCATACTGTTGTTCATATTGATCAACAACTACGTTTTTTATAGAAATTGTAACATAATTTTCTTTTGTGTTTGGCATTATATTTAGAACTTTCTTATTTTTCTGCCCGTTTTCGTCTTTAGCTCTTTATATCAATAAAAAGTTTCTATGGCTTCTAGTTTCAAAATCCATCTTAGAAATAATTTAGAATCATATTTCAAATTATGGAACAATATTGGTACAAAATTTGGTAATTTTAGTTTTAAGTTGCAGCTGTCATGAGCTGCTCCACGATAACGCCCTGTGTAGTGATCGTGATCTCTTACTTTTATTAATTTTTCATTAAATTCACCATTGCAAATATGGCATTTTTTAGCTTTTCTGAAATTGTCAATATCTTCTTTTGTCATTGCTATTGGTTTTTTTACTTTTCTAAATTCATAATAACTTCTTGCATATTTAACAATAAGATTATTAAATTCATTCATTAACTGTTCAACTCTCCCATTATTTATTAATTGTGTTTCGTCTATTGTATCAAAGCAGAAACTATTCGGCCTATGTTCATGAATGACATTTTTCATAATTGATTTTTGTAATGTTGCTTCAAAATCTGAACTAATTGTATATGGATGATATTGCTCTGCACCTATGGAAAAATATTGTCTATTTAATTTAGTGGGCATTGTTATTTTTTGTTTTTCATATATACATAGAGCAACATGATCATTATACTTTTCTTCTTTCTCAAACGAATCATTGCATTTTTCACATATGTATCGCTTTCTGTGTTGTTTTGTTATTTGTCCTCTTAATAAAGCACTCATATTTGTAATTTCAACTACATGCTCTTTGTATATTAAAAGATGTATACATTTTCTATCTTTATAATTATCACTTATAATAGCTTGACCAATAGTAAACTTACCATTATTCTCGTCTACTCGATAAACATTTATAGCTATATTTAAAAAATCTTCATATTTTTTCGTATTTTCTTTTATAATTTGTACAGGATAATTCATATTTAAAATTTCATACCTCGATATATCATATTTGGAAGGCCTTTCTGAATGATCATTAGCAGGATTAAGTATACTCTCTATTGCATATTCAAAGCATCTAAGATTTTCTTGCTTCTCACATTTAAATTTATTAGTTTTAGTATTGTTAACATTAACGTAGCATTTTTTTGCTATAATATAATTGGGTAATTTAACATAAGTTCCACCTCGAAGAGGGGTATATTTATCGGACTGTAAATCAAGTTGAATAACTCTATCGAACGTATACTTTGTATTTTTTGCATTAAAGTTATCAAATTTATTTAAAATGTTATTATTTATAATTTCTATTATATCAGATATTATATCCTCAGATAAAATATGCTCAACATTACTATGAAAATATTGTGTATGTAAGTCAATTACATTACCACATAAATCCAATATATGATATTGCACCATTGCAACTAATTTTACTGTTACAGTTTTATGGTTTCTAAATCCAGTTCGTATTTTATCTTCTATGTATGGTTTAGTTCTTTCAAGAAATATACTTAAATCATAACTATTTATATCTGAGTAGAATGTATAATCAACAAGCATGTTATTCCACACACCTTTAGCTCTAACAACTTTTACTTCTTACAATAATTGTTTGGTAATTCTTTAAAGTCTTTTGATTTATTTATAATCCCATCTTTCCTTTTTCTTGGTTGAGAAAAAATATCTTCATTAAAAGGAAATTCGTTACTATGTTCGATTGATGGCTCCATTTATTAGTGAAAATTTTTATCAACATATTTTTTTCAGGGTTAGCATTCTTAACATTCTTAAATTTGTGAAAGTTCTTAATGTAATTCATCATTTTGTTGTAATAGTTTATTAATAAATTTATCTAATTTGATATGCCATTCTTAGTTTAAAATGTCTAGTCATGTATCGTTTTGGAACTTCTTTAAAGCATACATCACAAGTAATTTTCTCATTTTGAAATTTTTTACATTCATAGTAGGTGTAACTGATTCCATATTTTAAATTATTTGATTTAACAAAATTACAATGTGGTTTATTAATTTGATATGTGGAACATTTCCTCTCCATTTATTACATAAAATTTTTATTAAGTCAACAATCCATTCTTCATCACCAAAAGTGCTTACGAAATGATTAGATCCTTCTTATTTATTTATTGGTTATGTGTATTATCAAGGCCTAGCCATTTAACATAAACTTTATTTCCTATAGCGGTATGTTTTTAAAAACTTTATCTATTACAAATATTTCAGTTGACCAATTAGGCGTATATCCTTTTTCAAATATATGCTTTAATTTATTAATTCTTACATAATCACCAACTTTCAATCGCGTCTTACAGACTAAGCCTTTCGGGCGCCTTTCAGGCGCCTTTTCATTCAGTTTACTAGTTTTTTCAGGCGGTTTTTTAAAGGTTTTACCTGAATTAAGTCCTTCGGGAGTAAAAGTGACGTTTAAGGGATGCAGCCCCGATGACCTTGACCTTGACATATGTTGTCAAGGTCACCCTCCTGAGTGACCTTCAGAAGGTTTTAGCCGTCGCTCGTTTTTTATTAAAAAGTTATTAACTAAAATATTATTTATTGAATGTGTTTAGTATTAATACATTTTCACATCTTGATTTCACGTTATTTCGCCACGAACAACTTTCTTCTCACACAAAAAATTCCATAAAGAATCAAAATTGTATGTCAAATTGATAAATTCGTGCAAATGCATGTTGAAAATTAAGGAAATCTTGAAATTATCCAACTGACTAATACACGACTATATGACATACTGAGATTGGTGATGTAGATACGTGTTATATACGAACATTCATTACATTCCCAAACATTGATTTGTTTTGATTTCTTTTGATATTCTTACTTAGTATGTTACTCACTATATGTTGTTTATACGGCAGTCGGCATGAATTACCAAGCTTATATTTTAAAGATAGAGAGAAATTAAATTAGAAATAGGTTTGGGTTAGGTTATTTCTTCCGGAAGTGGTGCCCCCCCGTAGGGAGGGCGGAACCCACTGTTTTATGCATACACTTTTTAATGCGAAGTGAGATTCCACATGGGTTTACAACTTTCCACGCGAAGCGAGGTTCAACGAAAACCAATGTGTCTAGTTCTTTGATAGTGGAGACCCCCGTAGGGAGGGGGGCGGAACATACTACCTCCACGCATATACTTTTTAATGAGAAGTGAAATTCCACATGGGTTTACAACTTTTCATGCAAAGAGAGATTCAACTCATGTATAACCCATGTAGAATCTCACTTTGCTTTAAAAAGTGTATGCATGGACACAGTAGGTTCCGCACCCCCCTACGGGGGGGGGCACCACTATCAAAAAATTAGACACATTGGTTTGCGTTGAAACTCGCTTCGCGTGAAAAGTTGTAAACCCATGTGGAACCTCACTTCGCATTAAAAAGAGTATGCATAAAGCAGTGGGTTGTGCCCCCCCTACGGGGCGGCTCCACTTACAGAAGAAATAACCTAACCCAAACCTATTTCTAATTTAATTTCTCTCTATCTTTAAAATTTCTCTGTCCATTCATGTATTTATTTATTCCACACATTCAATAAATAATATTTTAGTTAATAACTTTTTAATAAAAAACGAGCGACAGCTAAATCCTTCTGAAGATCACTCAGGAGGGTGATCTTGACAACATATGTCAAGGTCAACGTCATCGAGGCTGCATCCCCTAAACGTCACTTTTACCATAAATATTTATATCCCTTATTAATTTTAGAAATTTCCTTTAAGTTACCCGAATCCATTTCAACAAGATCAGCCTGCCAAAGATCATCGACTCCTAATGTAATAGTAGATCTTCTTGGATAATTTCTTTTTGCCGGTTTGTGTAATTCATCAATAATATCGTTTTTACTAACGGAGGTCAAGTCCTTGATCTCAGAGTTAACACTCTTCATTTATTTTATTGAAGAATAACCATTTAGTTTCATTTGTTTTAAGTACTTTTCACGCGGAAAGTATTTCAAATTTTTGATAAAATCTTTTTCACGTAAGTGAATTTCTTCTTCAGATATTTGTCGAGCCTCAAATAAATGTAATAACTCACAATAAAAATTAAATGACAATTTGTATTCTTCAACCTTATCCATTAATTTTGTAACGATACAACCCCCGTCGTTACCCGGCACGTAGACCAGCCCGAAGTCTGCCGCCCGGCGAACACCAGCCGGGCAGTGGCAGAGGCGCTTAGCGCCCTATTTTAAACGTTATAAAACAATCGTACGGCCGTTATACAGCCACCGTTACGAAAAGCTCCGAAAACCGAGCACAGCCAAGTGCTGCCGGAAGAGACCGAGCGTCACCCGCCGAAACGCCGCGTCGTTTCGTCCGCCAAGGGGAAACGACGCGTTTACCGTTATAATTACCCGCCGAAAACAATGCGTCGTTATCCCCACCCTGGGGCGAACGATGCGGTTACCGTTAGACGCTCGGGTATAAAACGGTAGCATTTTTACATCTCATTACCAGACCGGTACCTGATCCAGCTCGAGCTGTACGCACGAGATATTCCGAAACCGATCCTGATAAACACGCAAACACGACGGAACGTGGGGTTGACGAGTTCGCAGCCTCCGCCGAGCATTCTCGGTTTCCGCATCGCTTGCGCTTCCTCTCAACCCTTCCGATCGTATAGATAAAGAGCGGAGTGTTCGCCGCTCTCCTCGAGGGTTCTCGAGCCAACGGTCTACCATCCGACCGCTTCGACCAGACGGACCGTGGGTTGGCGAGTTCGCCACCCCGTCGAGCTTTCTCGACTCCAACCGGTCATCCTTACTCCGGGTGCGGAATAGGGACAACGAGTTCGCTGCCCGATCGAGATTTCTCGATATCCGACCGCATCCCGAACATCTGGGAACACGCGCCGTAAACACCGTCGCGCTTATCGTAGACGCAAAAGAAACCGTCGCGCCGAGATAATCGGTACAGTGTTTTTATATACACGGCGCCCGTCACAACAAACACGACCACGCGTCACGCGCCGAACACCTGTCGCGCTTATATCGACATTATACGCCTTACATTCAAGTTACGGAGTCTTCCGCATTTAATTATTAAACCGCGCGTCTAAAAGCGACCGCGCCCCGAACGTTTCGCGCCCGCACACCGCCGCGCGCCCGCTTCGCGAGATTTAACTTCTTGTACTTGACCATTGCCGCAAGAGGCAAATAAAGAGATTAACTTACAACCAAAATCTATTGTCGTGTCTCACCACTTTTTCGAGCCCTGATCCCGAGCTTTATCCGATCTCGCGAAAGCGGCCCGTCACAATTTTAATGATGTTTTATCTAATATTTCAATTATAACAGATATGGCACTTATTGCAAATGGTGTAACAGCAATACCTGATAAACTTGATGCCGCAAATATTGCTTTATTAAGTGATATACCGATTTTACATTTAAAAAAATACTTATAACTTTTTCGATAAACATACATTCGTTTTTTAAAATACTCTTCCATTTATTATTAATAAATGTACAAACATCGTCTAAAAATGAAACATTTTAATTTTATAGATAAATATAAAAGAGGTGGTGGATTCTTTCCAGATGTAGTACGTGGTATAATTCTAGGTGAATCGGGTAGTGGAAAAACATTTTTATCTACTAACATTGTCGCAAACAAATGGCTACCATATAGGCAATTATATGTTTATAGTCCATCTATAGACCAACCTACTTATGTAGGATTAAAAAAAGAGTTGGAAAAAGATAAATATGATATTGATTATTTATTTGAGGGTAATTGGAAAAAAATTTTACCGGTAGAAAAATGTGCATCGAATAGTTTAGTAATTTTTGATGATGGACTGTTGAAAGATCAAAGTAAAATAATAAGATATTATTGTGAAGGAAGACATAAAAATATTAGTATTCTCGGATTATATCATAAATACACTAAAATAAACCCTATAATTAGAAAAAATTCAAATCTATGGTTTATTTTTAATGAGTTTGGAGATAATCTCAGAAAAATACATGAAGAATTGGCTTCTGAATTAACTTATGAAGAGTTTTGTAAGTTCTGTAAAAAATCGTGGTCAGAACCACATGGATTTTTGGGAATTGATAAAACAAAAAATGATAAATATTTCTTTCAAAAAAATAATGAATTATTATTATTATTATTATAAATGGGAAGAAATTTACGTAATGTATCAGACAAAGGACTTGACCTGAATTCAAGAAATAAAGTTTTAATCAAAACTTCAGATTCAAAACTGTTAAATACAGATTCAGAACTGTCAAATTCAGATTCAGAACTGTCAAATTCAGATTCAGAACTGTCAAATACAGACTGTACCCATAAGATGTTAAAACCACTTAACATGAAAACGGGTTTTAATTTTGGAAATAGATCATTTAAAAGCACATATGAAATAATGGGTACAACTCCACAAGAACTGGATGAAATAGAAAAGATGCAATATAAATTAAGAAAAACATTTCAAAATGCAAGAAATTTAAATACTAAAAAAAGTATAGATTTAGAAGAAAAAAATAAACCAATAACTTCTAGACTGGATGAAACGAATAAAGAAATTAATATATTGATTAATAAACTGGACTCAATTCAGGTCAAGCCCTTGAGTCTAAAATCAGCCACAGATGTACAACCTTATCAAGATACTAAACTTGAAGAAATATTAAAAATTCTTAAAGGTTATACAGAGACTGACGATAGTGATGAAGTATTTGAAGAGATCTTCGAGCACCCTTTGGACGCGGACATAGTACCATCTATTAGCTCGAGCCATTCACTTAAAAAATCACCTTTTCCAGTGTCACCAAGAATTAAAGAAGAAGGAGGTCCTTTATGGAATAAATATAAAAACCATCTTTATGATGAAAAATTTGGATTCTGGCGTGACAGAGACAATGATGATAGGTTAATGATAGGGAATAAAGTTGTAAGAGTAACACAAAATGATAATCTTGTTTTTTATGATGATAATAATATAAAAATAGTAACTCAACTTACTAATCCTTTAATAAAATTATTAACAGAAAAAAGTACCATATAATTTCAAAGATATTTATAGTGAAGATGTTATAAAAAAGTATAAGAATATAATTTATAAAACTAATGCAATTTATAAAGATAATGATCCTAGCAAAGGACCATCTTCAAATAAATATACAAAATGGGAATATATTTTGAGATATTTATGGGAAGAAATCAGTGAGTCAAATATTAGAAAAGGAAGTAAAAATGGGGGTGATTTTATTAATAAACTTTCAAATAAACTAACTGGAAACGTTCCAGAAATGCATTTACTGGGATATAATGCTTGTGGACCTTTTACGAATGTTGAGGAGAGATTAAAAAAAGTGTGGAAAGGAATAAATCCTTTAGATGAACATTGCTAACAACACGATCTTTTTTATTACACAAACCCAAATGTAGATTACAGTGAAATAAAGAAAGCAGATAAAACTTTACAAGAAGCAGCGTGGATGAGAGTATTGTCACCAGATGCTAGTAAGTCGGAAAGATTTTGGGCGTGGTTTGTTACAAATGTCATGAAATTAAAAACAAAATTAGGAATAGGATACATGAGTGAAAAAGATTTGTTATCATTATTAGAGAGGACATTGGAAATATATAAAAAGAATCCACAATTAGCTAAGAACATTTTAAAATATTATGAAGATCAAAATCATCCATATAAAACAGCTGGATTGATGTCAAGCAAGACTAAGTGTATTGAGAACTTAGGGGTTTTCCTTGGTTAGCATGATTTTCGCTGGCTTATATTATCTTATGAGTTCGGGTATGGATATATATAAAACAGTTAAAGAAAACAAATTTCTGGATGAAATTTATTAAAAGAACAGATTAGACATAATAAGACATCCGAAGGACGCGACGAAAGACTAACCCGTGTAGATAAAATTCGGGCAGGTAAAATGATGCCATTTGTACATTATAATTTCGATGTTCCACGTGAAGAAACTTTCAACACACCAAAATATCAGCCATCACTCTTTAAATATCGTTATTAAATGGAATTAAATCTATCCTCTTATCAAAAACAAAAATTGAAGAAAGCCTGGTTTTATGATACAGGTGAAAAAATTAAATTGAATTCAAAACATGTTAAAAAAACAAATGCTGATTATTATGGATTATTTCCATCATTATCTATTAGAAATGCAAATAAAGTATTTAGACAAATGGAAAATAATAAAGGTGCAGAACTCAGCCTATCTAAAAAAGAAGTTGAAAATTTAATATTAAGAGGATGCCGGAGCGACGGGCGAACTCTGACGGGTTAGCGCCCTCATCTAAACGTAACTAAAAGTGTCGGTATATTACCAACGCTTTATAGTTACGTTATCGACAGTATTACGTAGAATAATTAGAGTCAGGGACATGTGTATATTTTAGACAGAGCAATAAAATCCAAGCTTTTTGCGTTATGTTAAATATGTGGAAACAGAAGAAATGTTGTATTTCTACTGCTCTATCTCGTACAAGCAATTTTAGAGCATAGATGTCTGTGTCACATACATATTTGAACACAACAATATAACATTGCTCATATTGTCTCTTTTGATTTTGTCATGATGTGTATATATATATATATATATATATATATATATATATATATATATATATATATACACATCATGACAAAATCAAAAGAGACAAAATGAAATATTTATATATATATATATATATATATATATATATATACAGGGTGTATAAAAAGTACCGGGACGATGAAATATCTGAAAAACTAAGCATTTTCGAAAAAAATGTTTCAAATAAAAGTTGTAGGGTTAGAAAAGATCTATTTATTAGATACTATAAGTTTGACCTTGGGTAGCGTCGCCAAGGTCAGGACAAGGTCACCTTGAATTTTTTAAATGGAAACCCTTACTTTTTATTGCATATTCTTGTAGCTTATCTCGAGAGCTTTTCCAAACACTATAATAAAGTATTTTTCATTAAGAACTTTTTGAGTTATTTTATATCTTAATCTGACATATTTTGATATAAAAAATAAAATATCTCGTAAAATATTTATTTTTCGATAATCTTATTATAATACTTTTATGTACAGAATGATGAGACAAATCAATCAGCATAAAAAAAATAATTGATTTTAAGAAAAAGTATATAATTATTTACAATGTATTCTTTTAAACAATTATTTGGTTTTTTTACACTAATTGATTTGTCTCATCATTCTGTACATAAAAGTATTAAAATAAAATTATCGAAAACTAAATATTTTACACGATATTTTATTTTTTATATCAAAATATGTCAGATTAAGATATAAAATAACTCAAAAAGTTCTTAATGAAAAATACTTTATTATAATGTTTTGAAAAGCTCTCCAGATAAGCTACAAGAATATGCAATAAAAAAAAGAGGTTTCTATTAAAAAAATACAAGGTGACCTTATCTTGGCGATGTCACCCAAGATCAAACTTATAGTATCTAATAAATAGATCTTTTCAAACCCTACAACTTTTATTTAAAACATTTTTTTCGAAAATGCTTAGTTTTCCAGATATTTCACCGTCTCGATACTTTTTATACACCCTGTATATATACAGGGTGGTCCTCGTAACGGTCGCCACGATTTTTAAGGCACTTACAATAATCTGACATAAAAAGGTCATAAACAGAAATTTATCAGTTTCTAACCGGCAACAAATTGCAATAATAAAAATTGACCAAACATTTTTTTTTCCATAAAAAAGCAAGGTCACCTTCAATATTTTAAATGGAACTGCCTACTTTTTATTGCATATTCTTGTAGCTTATCTCGAGAGCTTTTCAAAACACTATAATAAAGTATTTTTTCATTAAGTACTTTTTGAGTTATTTTATATTTTATTCTGACATATTTTGATATAAAAAATAAAATATCTCGTAAAATATTTAGTTTTCGATAATCTTACCGTAATACTTTTATGTACAGAATAATGAGACAAATTAATTAGTAAAAAAAAAATAATTGTTTTTAAGAAAAAGTATGTAATTATTTATAATGTATTTTTTTAAACAATTATTCGTTTTTTTTAAACTAATTGATTTGTCTCATTATTCTGTACATAAAAATGTTACGGTAAGATTATCGAAAACTAAATATTTTACGAGATATTTTAATTTTTATATCAAGATATGTCAGATTAAAATATAAAATAACTCAAAAAGTACTTAATGAAAAAATACTTTATTATTGTGTTTTGAAAAGCTCTCGAGATAAGCTACAAGAATATGCAATAAAAAGTAGGCAGTTCCATTTAAAAAATTGAAGGTGACCTTGCTTTTTTATGGAAAAAAAATGTTTGGTCAATTTTTATTATTGCAATTTGTTGCCGGTTAGAAACTGATAAATTTCTGTTTATGACTTTTTTATGTCAGATTATTGTAAGTGCCTTAAAAATCGTGGCGACCGTTACGAGGACCACCCTGTATATGTATCAAGGATAGAATGGGCCCCTCCATCGCCCATTCCCGTGAGAACGCAACCATATATATATATATATTTTCGTCTCTCCGATTTAAATTTGCATTTAGGCGTTTCTATCCAACGATATTTATTATATATATTGCGACGACTTTTCCTACCGTCTCGCGGCTGAGCGATAAACGCGGCCGCCGACTCGTTCTCTCCGTCGCGCGGGTGTAAATTGCGCCGACGAACAGGAGCTAATTCGCCGAACGGGAGATGCGGAATGGTCGTTGACAAAAACGGGAAAACGGAGAAAAAGATCCACGCGCCAGGTGGGAACGGGATGTTAGGAGTTCCGCGCGCACCGTGACGAGATCCGAGAGATAATCGCGAGAATCGAACTTGGGCGCCAGATACGATCTTCCACGTATCAGTTCGCGAAACACACGAAATAAGCGCGAAATAAATGCGAAAGAAATGTGTCGGAATTCGCCATGGGCTGACTAGCTCGCCTAACGGTAGAGGGGCAGGGCGAGTGTTGTCCTAACGCGATAATTTATGCAAGAGGCGACAATTACGGAAACGACAAACACAACTGAAAAGAAACTCGCCAATTAAACAAAGAAATTAACAGATTTGTTATAATAGCGGGAGTCGCAGCTCCTCGAGAATAGTAATGATAAACCGCGCGGATATACGGCTGTGGTAAAAGAAACGCGGCTGCGAGTCTGGGTGTTAGACGCGGGGCGCGAAACCCCGTAATGTGGACGCCGAGACCGACCCGTTAGATCGGCCGGAATGTTCGCTCGGCTTGAATTACGCCTCGCACTGCGAAGAAATTGAATATTACGTTCTTCTATAATTCGGGCGCAAGACCGAATCAATTCTCGATATCGCCTCGCCAACGGCGATCTTATCGCCCGCTATTACCGCGAAATTATCAATACGCAACTTAAGATTAACAGGCAATTAATACAACGCGGACATGCTTCGATTTCGGACGGACATTTTACGCAGAATCGAATGCTCGGCACACACACGCACGCAATTCATGCAAGAATCGCGCGGAAATTCTCACCCAAAACGCGCTCACAATTTCGAGACGTGGTGCTTTACAACCGACATAATACGTTGAATTTACGCGATTCACACTCTCACGTAACCCGTATAATAATCGCGAAGGGAAGTCGCACCGGACGTGCACGCACAGTTTAGACGCGAAGATTCACAAACGAAAGACAAAAATAATATAACAAATTGACGCGAATCACACTCACACTCAAACGACCGACATACAGTACGAACGAGTCTTAAACGCTAGACGTGCGAGAACCAACGCAAATATAATCTACGGAATCCGAATCTCCAGAGAGACGACACACGGTTTATTAAAAACGCGAGGTAATGTCTCGATCCGCGGAAACCGATACTTTCGAGGCTCCGGGGCTCGAATCGCTTGACGACGTGGCCGTGACGCGAAAATCTACACCAAAGAATCGGGCTTAGCCCGTACACCAAAGTACGAATTCACGGCGACGACGACAGAACGAAACGATTCCGCGATGTGCGCGTGGCGAATATGGCGGAGGATAACCTCACCGGTACTTTTCCTCCCGTCGGGACGGCCAGGGGTCGACGACGTCCTCTCGAGCTCGCCGTCCTTCGCCGTCGATCACCGGGATCCTCTCCGCTCGCTCCCGCAGCAACTCTCTCGAATTTTCTCTCGCCAAAACGGTCCTCTCGCTTACGCTTCTAGTTCGCACGCAAGCTCGCGGTAGTCTGATCCTGGATCGTCGCGATCCAGAATCGATACCTGTGGGCCAGCCGGGGCTGCGCACACGGGGTGCGTATTATCGCGACCAATCACGTGTTATCACGCGCTGCGGCTGGCGGGCGGCGCGCTCACGGTCGTAACGGGGGTGCGCGCGCCCCCGGTAATTCGAACAATAATTCGCTGGGGCCCTTTCCGCGGGGCCGTCGCGAGGTCTAGGGCGAACGGCTTGGCCGGAAGTATCGCTGCCACCCCTCTTTTCGTCTTTTCCGGGGCCGTGTCACGCCATCGGGTGCAGGATTGCAGTCCCTCCGCGGAGACCGGATCCGCACGGGCCTGAGTCCTTGCGCGAGGATTTTCTCGCTGTCCCGTGTGTCGCGCATCACGTGTGCGGGTCCTGATCCTATTGTGACGTAGCCAGACGTTAGATGCTTTGAATTCCCGGATTGCTGGCTCCTTGCCCCTCTAAGGTCGTCCTGGATCGCCGATTGTATTTTCCGTGATGTTTCAGCGACTTTCCGCTCGTTCTTCCGATGAGGCTCCTAACTCAAATCATCATATAAAAAGAAATAATAAACGGAATTAATATTAAGATCGAAATCTCAATTAATGACGCCTCTCTGGAGGTAACGGTACAGTTCTCGCAATTATTCGACTGGCGCGGCCCTTTAGCCCGCGCTTTTTCGATCGGAGAGGGACTCGGCGGACGCGCGCGAGACGGCAACGTCACAATATATAAAGGATATTAGCAATATTTGTGTATAATTTTCTACAAGTCACAATTTATGACTTGTTTGCTAAATAGATATAATCGAAAGCATATAATAATGCAAAATATATTATGCAAATTTTTAAACTTTGTATAATTATATATTTGTAATATTTACAAACGGTCACAATATATTTTCTGCTTCAAAAGCATATCGTGATAACAGAAAATTATATGATATAATATTTTGATATCATATCAGATATCAAGGATAGAATGGGCCCCTCCATCGCCCAATCCTGTGAGAACGCAACCACAATATGTTTTTTTTTCGTCTCTCCGATTTTATTGCAAACGGGACATTTGCATTGAGGCATCTTTTTCCAAGTATATTCATTGCAATATAATGATAAATCTATCGGATAATGATAAATTTTTTTTATTTTGGAAAAGGCAGCAATTTATTTTCTGTTACAATTTTAAGAAAATGTTGCCTCATATATTCCACGTTATTGGAATATTTCTCATTACAAGGATTTCCTCCTAAGGCTATAGTTGTAGCAAAAGCTGCAGCATAAAGTCCACAACATGTGCCATCAGGTTGTGCTTGAACCTTTTCAAATATTATATTATTTTCATTTATTTGTGGATAACGGCGATGAATGTAATATTTTTCTTTAGACACTAATTTATCGTATGTAGAGCCGGGTAGACTGTCGTACACTCGAAGCTTGTTGCCGTCAAAAAATATACATCGCCAGTGATCACTGCAATTTCCTCCAATAATTTGTAAGCTTTTGTCACTACAACTTGCTTCAATCATATGAGGATATTCCAAATATAGCACACTTTGTGTTTCAAAACGAGAATTATTTCTTATGACGCGTAAAAAGGAGCAATCGAGTTCTCAAGAAATTCTTTTTTTCTTGCCATGTCATCTTCAGTTAGCTCTTCTTTATTTTGTGAGTAACTAACAACGATGCAATCGTCATCTTGTTCTGCACTCAGAACAGTAACAGCAGAAATAGTTGCTTCTATTGGTAAAATATTGGATTCACAACTTTGATTTTCTTCGATAATATTTTCGTCTTTTATATTATATTGTCGACGACATTTTGGATTAATATTTTGTTTGGCCGCTTGTTGAGTTTCTATTATATATTTTGGATTTCTAATAGGCATATGTCTATTATGCCGACTATCCAAAATTTCTGGCAGCATGCAATCATAATAGAAACGTGTTAAAAAGGGCACCATTTGATTATTCCAAAATACATTGTCCCTATTAACACGTACTATTTTTATGCTTTTGGGCGCCCATACAGCGAAAATACAATAACCTCGCTGCGTTATATTTAACTGGCCTTGAACTTGATAGAAAAATCGATGATTCGAATTCATCTTATCTAAATTTTTCTTATCAAAGATGCCTTTTAGTTGAGGCAGCGTCTTTATGGCCTCTTCCGCTGTTAAATGTTCAGCTGATAGAGGACATTTCATTTCTACCAGACCATCTTCATCTATGAGTCCGTCAGGAAAAGCACCCAAGCATGGATTCTCAATATCAATGAATAATCCGCAAGTTTTAATCTCTTTGTTCAGTGTTACGGCCAATTCTTTTTTCGCAATTTTTTCCATCTCGCGACCATATTTCATAGCCGCGGTATCAATAGAGAGAGGAAATAAAATGTTCTTCCCAGTCGCGGCGCAAGACGTTGTTGGTCTCATGCGACATATGATTCCAAAATTAGACGCTGTCAACATTTCGTGTCTCAATGAATGCCACAAATCCAATTCACTTTGCTCCATTGTATCACGTTCAACTTGTTTCCAATTTTTCCCATTTTCTAACAACTTTTCTAAATTATTTTGTCGAAGTTGCTCAAAAACATCAGGTGGAAGATCTGGTTTTTGTGATTGCGGGCCGTAATGACAATCTGTTCCTGACTCCCGTTTAAATTTCTTTTGCCTTCCATTCATTTCCCGAAATTCTTGTAACTTTTGTTTGTCGTCGCTTTTCCAGAGTCTCGACAATGGGAGGAAC
Organism: Formica selysi; assembly: GCA_009859135.1. Classification (NCBI taxonomy): domain Eukaryota; kingdom Metazoa; phylum Arthropoda; class Insecta; order Hymenoptera; family Formicidae; genus Formica; species Formica selysi. Next base: position 947 of record WHNR01000109.1, on the reverse strand, counting down.
ATTTTTACATATGCTTTTATGCACTTGCGTGAGAACTTGTTGTGTATTATATTGCACAACTGCCCCCGCAATTCTAGCATTGTAGGAGCCTCGATTACCAAAATTGATGCGCTTTCCACCAATTTCTTTGCAGATGATCGAGTTGAGCGATTCTGCAGGATTGTTGGTGAATTTCAGCAACAAGCTATCGGAATAAGCGCTTAAATATACTATAGCACTGTCTACTTTTTGGTAAAGACCGTGCAACTTGAGATATGATACATAAATTTTCTTTGTTTCATCATGGTCACATATACGACCGCGTTCTTTACATCGTTTATGTTCACCAAATATGTGGCTAGGAATATTTAATATCTTTTTTTGTAATTCTATTGCCTTATAATGGTCAGGTTGCTCTTCTTCTCTTGTAAATCGATTGCTTTTATCACCTCTTTTCGTATTTTCAAAATATTGCTTTTTACAACATTTCGTAGTTGCACGAAACCACGCTTTCTATGCATTTTTGGCTGACTTGTCTCTGCTACAGCCCTCAACTTTTTGCATAGATTGCGAAGCAAATGATTCGTACATTCTATTTTTTTCACGGTTATCATTTGTTCGCGATATGGTCTAGTATCAGCGATGGTCTGATATACGCTACTATCACCATCGGCGATAACCGTTCTATAAATTATTCCATGCATTTCCAGGCTACTTTTAAAGCCTTCTGCAATGGCATCGCTCTCCATACTTGTGGAGCTTGCGTTGCGATCAAAATTTTTGTAGCATTATGATCTCTTGGTTCGATTCTGTTTTCGTTCCGCTATATCACATATCGTGCAAAATTTATTGTTGATTCCGACGAATAGAACCTTTTTTGTACGATAACTAAGTATGGCACCAATACTGGAAAGAGAATCGTAGGCGTTGCCATACGATCTCTTCATCCAACTACCATCCGCTACAAC